>JAVJIF010027617.1:0-62220 GCA_038442645.1 Agave tequilana | reverse complement strand
CCTTAGTTGTAAAAATTCTGAAAAAATATTTAAATTAAAATATGGATCGGTATATCATCACATGTATTTTAGTTGGATTTTAGATTGGGTTTTTGATGTATAAAATTATTCACGGAGATCATAGTGTTGATTTGATTTTAATAAACTATTTATATTAAATAAATTTTGAGAAAATAGATTACTTACTTGGATTTGATCTCCCCTAACATGTTCCTACATTCTGCACTTCAAGATCCCTTTTGTTCATGCTCCGCTTGAGGAGAAAAGAAAGAAGGAGGTGGGGAGAGTTGGGTCATGGTGTTTTTCTTTGGAGGTAGAAAAGAAGTAGTTTAGGCTTTTTATAGGTTTTAGGGATTTTAAAAATCAGAATTTCAGTTGGGTTCAAACTGCTTGATTGAGTAGTTAGGATAGAATTAATTAAGGTCATGATTTTAAAAATAATATTTAGATTTGAGTAAGTTAGATTTAGCTATGATTTTTGTTAGGATTTAAATTAGGATTAGTTAAGATTAATAAAAAAGATTTGATAAGATAGGATTTTGATTAGGATTATGATTGGGTTTTGGGTTAATGGGTAAGGATCTCAATGGTACTGGGTTATAGGTTATATTTGGGCTTTAGTTAAAAGAAATAAGTAATATGAAGAATAAGAAAAATAGAGAGCGGGCTTGCGGGCTTAGTTTTTGGGCTTAAAGAAAAATAGAAAAAGGAGAAGAAAATGAATGAAAATGAAGTGGGCTTGGCTCGTGTGGGCTTAGCATAAAAAGGAAAGAAATAAAAGGAAAATGAGAATGGGCAGAGCTTATTGGGCTTAGATGAAAATAATAATAATACTAATAATGATACTAAATCAAGTTAATAAATAATAATAAAATAACCAGTAAAATAAAATAAATACTTTAGAAAAAATACAGTATTTTAGACCAGGGATATTACTAAAACCATACCCCCACCCTCATAATCTCAACCTCACTATTGCAACCTTATGATAGAGTGGGAAGAGAGACGAAGTCAAAGAGCAACAGAAGTAGGGATGACATCTGCAACAAAGTATTAAGAACCATAACTGGTGAAGTTTAGAGTAAGCTATGGTGAATACTTCTTAATGTTGTAACCTACATTCCATAATCATATAATATAGTATAGCATTTGCATTATTTGCATAAGAAGTCCAAGAAACTAATGTTGTCATTTTAAGTAAGCTATTATCTAGAAATATTTATTGATTTTTGCATGATTTCTTACATTCAAGTTCCAAATATTTTATGAATACTCATAGCCACTGTGTTCATATTTTTCCATTTTGATTTCTATTACTTTTGTTGTTATTACATTTTATAATCTGATTGTTGTTTATTGAACTCTATACTTTTGTTAACATATTTAATCTTTTTGTTCATTGATTTGATTTTTTTTTCTATTTTTGATATTAATATTTAAATGCTTAGTTCTTTTTATGATTTGTAATTCCATTATTTTTGTCTCAAATTGCATGTAACTGTCGATATTGCAAGTGATACTTTTCTGAGTAATTTTAATTTATTATGTTATTTTTCACTGCTTGAAATCTTGAACATCAATAGTTTAATCTGTTTAGCATCTTGTATGGGCTATACACACTCTACAAACATTTAGATGTAACTCCTTAGTAGGATAATATATGTGCTAGATTTAGTTGCATGTGAATATATCATATATGTAATTGTAAAGAAGTATATTTTATTTCTTTAATTTCAATTAAGACAAGAGACCAAACCTTTTGTATTCTCTTTATATAAGTTGTTTATTTGAGATTTGATTGTAAAACTAATGTAGAGAGATGAAAATTTATGAATATTTTAAACGCCAAAAAGGATTTGAAGTAAAATTTCTCAATCTAAAGGGTAAATGCCTTTTACATATTTTTAAGTCTCTAGCCTGGTTGTTGAATTCATAGCATATGGTTTGGGGTTTCCTTATACGTATTCATTTACCTTAATAGTTAATCTATAATATTTTTTATCAAAACCATTCCCCCGCCCCCAAATCCACACCCATTGAACTTGCCATATTTTTAAAGTCGAAACATTTCTTCCTAACTCAAATGCCACCTAGACAAAATCATACAATTGAGAGGGTTGTGTGGTGGCTGGGGGAGAAGGGGAGAGCACAACAAAAATGAAGACCTACGTCAATATTCATTGTACCTCTTCCTGTCTCTTCTTTTAGGCTCTTTGAGCGTGGGGAATAGGGTTTGTTCAATTCCCCTTAATTCTTTGATCTCAAGAAATTTAGTTAAGTTTACGGTGTTACTTATGAAAAAAATATGAGTATGTATTTGCACTTGGAGATTTATGGGAGGAGGCAACACACGTGGGCTACATAGTGATGCTGAGGTTGCAGCTAATGTATTTCTTTATTTGAAATTAGGGATACAAAACTTCAATCTTAAAAGGCCCAAACTAGTTAATGATTGATTATAACTCTTTTTTGAACTTTGTTGTGAAAGTTTAGTATCCTTCACCAGAGATTCTTAGTTTGTACTTGACCTTTTTACCTGTTTTTTCCTTAATAGGATTTCAATGCTTTGGTTTTGTAGATTATGAAAGCTCATTTTGAGGCTTGAGATTGTCATCGTGTGTGTGGGCGCGTGTTTTGTGGGCTACTGGTAGAGGATTTGGATTTTGGATGCAAATTCCTCTAGAAATTTTTGATGATTTGGCATCCACTTCAGTGATCAACGGTCATTGAAGTTTATCTACATCATTTGAGGTGTCTGGAGATAAGATCTTGAGGTTTTGCTTTTTTATTTTTGGCCCATGCATGAAGTAGCAATAAAATGGATGGTTAAAAGTGCAACTTGCTTAGATCTATGGTTTAGGGCATAATGAAAAATCCAAACCTTGGATCATTGATCTAAACACCCTTTATACACCATTTTTGTTGGGTTTGAAGCATTCTATATCGTAAAACTAAGAAACTCCATGCAACTGCTACTTCTGGTCACCAATTTTCTGGTTACTTGATGCATGGGTAAGAAAAAAGAAAAAAAAACGTCTAAGATTTGATTTTGGGCACTCGAAATGTTGCAGAAAAACTTCATTGCAGTGGATTATTAAAGTGGACTCCAAGTGAACTGGATCATTAAAGTGGATGCCCATTCCAATGAAAGGGTTTGCATCTAAGTCTTGAGTGTAAATCTGTCTCCGCAATCTTTTAAGTGTGCGCGCGTTACATAGGTGAAACTTGTGGAAGGATCAGTATCGGGGCGGAACAGACGATTTCTGACCCATTAGTACACCTGGGGGGGGGGGGGGTGACATTTGTGCCTCTGCTTGCTCGGCCCCCTAGCTTCCCCTTCCTTGGGTCCCGGGGGGGTGGGGGGGCACTGGGCATGGTGCTGCTAGGGGACATTTGCTTTCAAAGATCAGTGTGCTTCATACTGCCTTCACAGGAGGCACACGATTTGATTCTTCAATACTGTGAAGTTTACGACTCTTGGCAACAAATATTTTGTCCCTATCTTCTCTCACGTGTCTGTCTGCTTTTGTCAGTGCTTGTACTTTGGGGTTGGGGGTTGGCTTCCTTTTTCTTTTTGGGCCTGTTTGGTTAAGGGTGGAAGTGAGGAAGTGAAGAAGTGAGGAAGTGGTAATAGTTCCCTTTGGAACTTGAGAATTGGTTAGTAAGTTTTCTTGTGTTTGGATGTTATTGGGAAGTGTGGTTTGGAAAATGTTATATCTTTTCCGTGTTCGGATGGTAATGTGAAAGTGAAAGTGGAAAAGTTGACTACAAAGTTGATCGCAAAATATTATTAAATTAAAAATTAATTAAGAAAATAAAAATTAGACTGTAATTAGAATGCATGTGAGATTTATATGAGCAAAAAATTAACTGTTTTGTGCTACAACTTATTACAAATGAGATTTACATGACCACAAAATTAACTGTAGCACTCTAGAAGTGAGGAAAACGTTGTGTAAAAGAGAAAAGAGAGAAGGAAAAGAACTTTTTCCATTTTTCTTTTCCGGTGTTTGGATGAACAGCAAAAATGAGAAAAGACACTTCCCACTTCCTCACTTCCGCCCATTCCTTGAATCCAAACAGCCCCTTTGTTTCTTTTTTTTTTTTTTTTCTGGGTTGGGCCTGGGGCGGGGATTGGGGTGGGGTGGGGCTTCTAAGGATTGCGTCTGATAAACCAAATCACATCTTCTGTAGAGCTGCCTAGTGTTTCTTACTAATGTATTGTGTCTATGAGAATATTTAATAATCTTTGATAAAAGCAGATTTTTTTGGATAAATTGTAGGAGTACTATCACATGCGCTGCTGATTCTTTGGCAAGTGTATTCTTATAAAAAGTTTATGGTTATCTATCAACATGTGGTTCAATTGTACAAGTAATGGTTGTATCCACTTTTTAGTTTTCTGCTATAAACATATACACACCCATCTAGTGAATTACCAGAGGAGGTATATTAATGATGTGATGATTTGTTGTAGAAAAAAAGGATTATCACTTTGGTTATATTGATCTTAGCATGGAGGAGATCGAGCTATGACCGTGGATTTTTTATTTATACCTTGAAGAAATTTAGAGCTTGGACTGTATGCCTAAGAGTTCTATATTATTTAATTATTTTCTGAGAAAACCTTATTTGGGGCTACACACATAATCTTTTGTACTGTATGACTATTGATGGAAAACTGCAGTAAATGTAGAAAGCGGGAGGAAGCTGTCTTTTGAGTTTACATTTAAAGTACAACACAACACAGAATTGCATCAGAGATGCGTGTGAGAGGGTTCATAGTGTACAACTTGTGCTCATGTATGCTTTTGGATGATCCTCCTGTAGCCAGGTCTAGGCACATATAGGATTCCTATCAGCAACCAATGTCGGAAGAGGGAACAAGGTAGCAGACAAGTAGCGTATGAGCTATGCTTATTTTGTTGTGAATATGAAAATTTTCAATGTATATTTTATATGTAGTATAATACTTCAGGCAGTGCCATGCTTCTTGAGTATGGCACCATGATTTTAGGTTGTGTCCTTAGAATCATTTTTTGTGGCGACTAATGAATTTTCTAGAGTTCTTGATATTTAAGCTTCTCTTTGAAATTATGATTTAAAAGAAAACATTAAGGAAACTAAAGGCTTTCTTTGTGTAACTCCTTGTCACTCTAAAACTAAATCCTTAGTTGACTCACCGTTGAACTTTTTCTCTAGAGGTTTATTAAGGACGACCATAGTGCATTTTTAGCAATGATACTCAATGGACACCATTGTTTTCAAGAAGTGGGACTCAATAAAACACCACAACAAAATGAAGTATGGCATATACTTTTTTCTTCTTCCCCTGGTTCCCCATGGATAAAAGTGTCTTTTGAGGAGCTCTTTTGCACAAAGAAATATCATCTAGAGAATTAATGAATATGAATCGCTAGGACCAAAGGAAGTTTGGCTCAAGTTCATTTACCCAAAAGTTTGGAGCTAGTATTTCTGTGTTGGTTTCTTCAAGTTCAAGTAGAACCATATATAGTTGCCAAGAAAAACAAAACATGTGTTTTCGCAAGAAAGGTGTTTAATAATTCCCCATATTGAATGTTTTGGTTTGGAATTTGGTGAATAACACCATTATAACACTTGACTAATACAATATGATTATGTTGGTGCTTAATTGTTTTTCTCCAATATACCTGTTTGCCTTGATGGGTAAAGAAATGTTAAATTGACCATGTCATTTAACAGTTTATATTTGATACTGTGCCTTAGTAAGGCTTAAATTTAGTACTATGAAACCTAAGCACGACTTGGGCTAATCCACTCTTTTGTGAAGGGTGATAATTAAATTTTCAGCTCAATAAGATGCATATTGTATGTCTATATACCATCAATTTTGCATCTATGGATGCATGAGCAAACAAACTTCAAAATAATTAATTTTTATTTTTATTCTCTTTAGCTGATATAGATCAACTTTAGCTGAATGGACCTACCATTTGATTTGCCTAGCGATAAATTTAGCGGGAAGGATTTGGCTCCAAATTCTTTCGGAAGAGCCAAGTCCCCCCCCCCCCCCCCACACACACACACACACACACACACACACAAAATGTGTGTGTGGGCGCGCGCGCGCGTATTTCAAAACAATCAAAATATTCCTGCATTCAACATTTTCCACCATGTCTCTAGAGGAAGCATGAGCTGTAGTTTTATTGATTCCTGAGTCTTTCCTGGTTTTCTCGTTTTCTCTGTGGATTTATTTAAGAGGTGGCCTTTGATGAAGTTGAAATTGAAACTCAAACCAAGATTTCAATTTTTGTGCAGACTAATGTAATTTAGGAATTTTTGATAAAATGAGGTCTAAACACATCTAGGATTTCATAAGTATAATTCTAGACAAAAAAATCGGAAACAAATATGCTAATGAAAAGTGGAACAAGTATACTTCTAGACAAAAATAATCAGAAAAAAAAATATGTTAATGAGAAGTGGAATAGAAGAACCTAGCTATTGAGTGAGATTTTATTTCGTATTGTTCCTATTCTGCATGTCATTGACAACAGTAGGTTATAGGTGTCATAAACTCTAAACGAGAATAATCATATTGTTGCTGATTGATAAAAAGTTAATAACCAAAATTGAAGATGACAAGTTTTTTTCATTTGCTCCTTTTCTTATAACAAAAATATTGGGTTCATTTATTGTTTCATAGTAAATCTATGTGCTTAATGTTTTTAACTACCTAACATCCCTTTGAGCATTCAACAGTAGCTTATAGCTGTCATAAACTCTAAACAAGAATAACTCTAATCATATTGTTGCTGATTGATAATAAGTTAATAACTAAAATGAAGACAGTGAGTTTTCTTCATTTGCTCCTTTTCTTTCTTCTTTCACGTATACCAAAAATTTGGGTTCATTTATTATTTTCATAGTAAATCTATTTGCTTAATGTTTTTAACGACCTAACATCCTTTGAACATTCATGTCAAAGGCTTGAAAACTCCCTTTATTCTTTGGTTTTTTATTTTTTTTGCTCTTAGTGGCATATGAAGCAGATGAAAGTGTGAATTTGTTCAAACACATGATTTTTAGCTAGCCATCTGTATGTCTGATTTCATTTCTAAGCATATATCCGAACTTTTTAATTCATTTCCTTTTTTTTACCACACCATTCTAGATAACTTTATGTGACCATTCCTGTTCAGATTGATTACTTACTGTTTAACTTTACACAGAGTAATAGTTTAGGTCGAGAGTATGTTTTTTAGCTACTTTGATTAAATTAATTGATGTAGTTTTTGTTTTGCATCAACGTGCCTTTTCCCGGACAAGAGTATTTTATTAGGTTTCAATTGATAAGGCTTTTTTCAATAATAGGAGAGGAATGAAGCAGAAAGACTGTTTGCATCAAAGGAAGCAGAAGAGGAGGCCAAAAAGTGCCTGCAAAGACATTTACTCCAGGCGAGGTTCCTGATGTAATGGACGTTTCAAAAGCAGAGGAGGCTCCTAAGGTTGTTGCCCCCACGCCAGAGCAGATTACAGCCATCAAGGTATGGATAAATACGTACCTTCTCTATTTTGTTGATTATCTGATATATTTTCTTCATCTTACTGGTTTGCTGTAAGTTAAAGCTTGCTGTGCTTGTATTTCCCTGTTTGACATATAGTTCAACTTGTTTTTGGTACCTTCTATATACTTAAGCAGTAATCTGGGCAGCCATCATTGATACTTCTTGTGTAAACTACTCTCCTTGGTAATCTGGTCTGCGCATCTTCTGCTCCCCGCCTCTCATTTTCTTCTTCATTTCTTGCAGGTGCCTCTCTTATTCTATCGGTTAGATATAATAAGAAATTAGTTAATTACGGGAGTTGTAATAGCATTTGAATCTGACAGAGTCCTAGCAGTAACATGTATCATAGTTTGAGTAGGACTTTGATTTTGTATGAGGTTTATATATAAAGTGGTTTGTTCATGCATCTATGTAATTTGTATTTTGTAATTCATCTAAATATTAATAAAGATATAGTCTTTCATAGTTTAACACTATCAGTGGAAAATACTAAGGAGATTATGGGAGGTGGAAGACCACACAGAATTTAGGATGAAAGAATTCAGTTCAGATTACGAGTTTGTTGAACTTTGAGGAGTCACCCATGCGGCCTAATGCATGTGGTAAAGGATCGGGTTGGGTTTAGTAGTTCAAGTCAATGCTATGGCCTTTGCTTAAAAACAATGAGGAGTCTCGATACATTTTCTGGATTCCCAGTGCACCAACAAGAAGTTTGCTGGTCAAAGATAGAAAACTGTAATAGTTGGCCATCGCAGGAATATAGTTCAATTCCCTTCCAGGTTTCATCCCGAAGTCATGTCTCCCTTCTATTAATTGCCTGACCATTCCTGTCTTGAATTGTCTTTTCTGCATGCATTTGAGGGAGTTGAAATGCAAGGACCTTATTTAAAAATAGTTGACCAACCAAAATCTTAAAAAACTGAATTGTGTTACTGGGAAAATTTTCTTGGTGGCAAAAATTACCACTATGATGGTTGAATGTTCTTGTCAGAACAGTTAGTGGCTGTTTGGTTTTCAGAACAATATAAGGAAGTGTTGGAAAGAAGCAAAGTGACATTTTTGTCAAACTCTGACATGTAACAGAACCAAATATCGAGCCATAGTTTTTGTTTACTAGAATTAAAAGTGGGAGAAGATAGCTATGTGGTAGCCCATACGTAATAGCTTGCATACAGAACAAAATGAAGGATGGGATATAAAAATCCCGCTTTTTTAAGTGATCATCCCGTCTCCCTTTTCTCATGGGAGATTGGAAAGGGAGACAATTTCCCTAATTTATGTGGTAATAAAAAGTGCAAAGATATTTCTCCAAACACAGAAAAGAAAAAGAGGAAAGTGTGAACTTTTTCTCGCCCATCCACTTTCTTGTTTATTTTCCTGGTGCCAAATCCTTAAGTTAGAATGAGATTCAAGTCAAGCTCAAGGCTGCTTTATTATGTTAATGAAGTGATGATTCTGTCCTAGTGATTCCTTTATATTCTACTTCACCCCCATGTGTCTGGAATTTTTGGAGCATTCAGTTATTTATGTGACTAGCATGCACACTTTTTTGTAGTAAAAATGCCCTTATCTTCCTTAAGGTTTAGATATTAGAGTTTATGGAAATTAGGGATCTGAACTTCTCAAGAAAGAGAATGGGTCAGGAGATCAGTTCTGTAATTAGGGTTAATAAGAAGCGTTCAGGATAGAGATGATCTGACCTTTTTTCCCCCTAAAGTTAGGAAAGTTATCTTTTTTGAAAAAAGGCTTTTGAAATTTCTTACAAAGATGACAGGCCAGGAACCAAGTTTCGAAAGGTTTAGAAAAAAGATTTTGGAAGTTGGGCTTGTTTCTTACTTGAAGTTGAGAAATTAAGGTTTAGGAAACTTTGGATCTTGATATTTCAAAAGTGAGGCATGTTTAGAAAGAACATTTTGATAAGTAAAGAGGGGTATTTTGTAAGCCTTCTGTTTAGATTCTTATTTAGAAAATATACACATATTACTTTACATATTGTAGTGGTCAATTCTTGACCTCTGCGAGATCGCGACACCTGACAAATCTCAAAGATCACGGGATCAGCGTGATTCGATCCCATCCAAAAGCTGTGAGAATCAGGCAGCTGTAACAACCAGATACACCAATCCAAACTACCTTGGCGACATTGAAAATCACCCCAACAAATTGCAGTTGAGATGGTTCAAGCAGTTAGGATTCAGAGCTGGTTTAGACGCGGAGATCTTGGCCAACCTAATCCAGATCAACAGCTCTCACATATAAATACTTTTCTCCTACTTCTTCACAAGAGATCAGACCCTAGAGATTGTAATCGTAGTATTACTGTGCCCTCTGCGATATTATTTCAATTCTCTCTCCCTCCCGTGTTTGTTCCTTTCGGGTTTTTCACGTAAAGTGCTTCTTTATTTGCGATTGCTTTCACCTGCCTACTCATTTACGATTCGTGGTGTGGAGAAATTTCCCGAGAATTTTCCTCCACACATTCATCTATATTCTTTTCTAGCGATATGTGCTGAAATGTAGGTCTGGTGAATTGAGTTATATATTACCTTTTTCTTCTTCGAGGGGTTAATTTTTTGAATCATTCCGAGGGATATGCAAATAATATACCATAAAAGAACCTTTATTTACATTACTCACAGTAGACTATGTGCTAATATGATATAGTGTAACTAGTGTTTCATTGCTTTGATGGCAATTCCTGAGAATATGGGCAGATGGGGCGATGTACTAGATTCAGTAGATATAAATCTCAGTGATGAAAAGGTGGCAAGGGTTCTTTTGGTGGAAGATGAGAGCATTTGCCTTGACTAGAAAGGGTTAAAGGGAAGATCTCTAATTTGTTCAGCAAGAGCCACTTGGGTAATATGTTGAAAATTTGCATGCGTAATTGAAGCTGGCTCCTTGACCTACTCTTTATCTATAGCTACGAACAGATTCAGTCCTGGCTAGGTGGTCCAGTCTCCTTAAGTCACACTAAAAAGCTGGTGCAATAGGAGAGTCGAGCCAAATTTTGAGTTAATTTCCCATTAAAAGCTAGATGTCTACTTCTTTTTTAGTGTCAAAGTTTCAACTGACTTGATCATGTTAGAAAAAAGATGTCTCGTTAACAGTCTATTTGCGTCCAAAACAAAGATAATTTTATGTTACGAGTTTTGCGGTTGTTAAAATTGTTTTACTGTCTAGGGATTACAGCTTTTGTCCAATGTAGCTCGTAACCATTCAGAATATTTGATTAGTGAGCTTTGGGACCTGAGTTTAGTCAGATACCTAAGAATCTGGACTACAAATAATATAAACTAATGTATGATGTAAGGTGACGATGGTAGCTTTGCAAACCTGTGAGGCTAAAATATTGAATTTTGTTTTTAAAAATCAGTCATAATCTGCATTGTTCTAAAATTTGGCTGTGTGACTACATAAATGGATGCGGGCTTAGCCCACATGGAAATGGGATTATTTGCCTTCATTTTGCGATCATCCTGCATATGCAGGTATATACGGGTTATGTGCCCACATGCCCTGGTACCCCTACATGGGCACATAAATGTTGTTTTTGTGAGTTTCAACCCGTAAACTAGCGAACCGACCCGCAAGACGACTTAAATGCCGAAGTGCTAGGGTTTTTCAATCCACACGATCAATCCCTGATCTCCAATTCTGTTCTGTCCCATTCCATCCAACAAATCCTCAATTCTGAGGCCCCTAGTTGATCATTGGCGTAGGCAAACTGGCAATAACTGAGATGACTCTTTGGCTACGATGCGAAGGCAGCAACGACAACGGCTTTGTGATTCAGCAAGTCTTGTTTTCTTAATATTGCTTCTATTTCTTTAGTTTCTTCTTGCTCGCTCTCTGTAACCTGTTGACAGCCCACACGACAAGAGAACTCTAATTTCCCTATTTCTTTTAGAGATTTTAACATTTTAACAAATATGCATATAATTATTCTTATTAAAAATTGATTTGTATGCAATTCCACATAACCATTTTATGCGGCCCATAAACTGTTTATGCACTATGCATTGCTCAGCTGCATGCATGGTGAAAACATTTTTTTGAGGACAATGGTAATATGATGGAATTGATTTGGGCATCGTCCTTAACTTATTTTTTTTGAGGACACTGGTAATATGGTAATATGATGGTATTGATTTGGGCATCGTGCTTAACTAATTCTATCAGGTCACTAGTTAAGCTCTTAACAGTGTACTGTCGACTTGTATGGTCAAAGTAATTGAACTAACCATTTAATGTGATATAGGGCTCTATGACAAGTTGGTTACTTGTAATTCAATATGATGTAGTCTAAAGGTTGATGCGCTTAGCACACTATGCCCCTCTTCTGCCTGCACTAGATAATAAAGTTTCAGTAAGTCCTGTCCTACTTGATGAAGGTAAGAGATGACACAAATAGGCCTATATATTATCCACTTTTGTAGCTGTAGAGGTGTGGCCTTCGACCTCATACACTTATTTATTCGGAGGTATGGTTGTAGGTCCACCTTTATGTGACTGGGCCCTAGGTTAACCAGTTGGTCAATACTAACATTGCATATAAACTTTTCTTTGATTATAGTATTCTCTGGTTCATGTTGCTCAATTTAAAAATTATCTGCATCTAAACTTGTGTTGATATGACTCTGGCATAAGTATAGCTTATTTCAACTGTGAATTGGTGTGGCTTGCATGTTTACATTCTATTGTTCAGAAAGTCTACAAGTTATTCCTTATAGTTTCTTACAACAAAGGAAAAAGTTGCTGGAGAACACGAGGCAGGAATGCTATATAATCCGAGATTTTACCCGTGAGTGTCATATTTCTGTTATCTCGCTGATAACTGTTGCATGCAATATTTCTCTCAGTATCTTGCTGAGAAATGTTTCCAACATCTTAAAGAAAATGTTGTTCAATATCCTTCAAAGCATATGTTGTAGCACATGCAGTTCACATTGTTTCATTGTTTCAAACGTCTCAATACGAAGTCTGTTCAATGTTTCTTTAGCGTTTGAGGTAGCATATGAAACACGCATTACTAAAAGCTTGAAGAGCTTAGATCATGTCTGGATAGACCTAATTGCAAGGATCTAGATTCTATTTATCAAGAGGATTTGGTAGTTTTTTTTGCTGTCACAACTTTTGACTAAAATCCCAAGGATTACGATCCAAAAAGTAGCTCAATCCTTCGGATGAGAAAAAAGGGGGTCAATCCAAAGGATTTCTCTTGGCAACAAAACTACTTTTTGACTAAAATATAATGAAATGTGGGGTAATGTGGCATCCAAACAGACCTTTTTGATGTAATCCGAAGAATTTCCACTTTGGAAAATAGGTGCAATCCATTCGATTTTCACCCAAAATGAAGTCCAAAGAATTTTCAGTTCAACAATCGAAACAAGGCGCATCAAATGTGCATTCTGGTTGAAAGTCTCCCTCAACCATGTTCTTCTCTCTAGGTCTGATAGCAATTTACGTGTTTCTTTCTTTCTTTTTCCTACATTAGGCGCTTAAAGCTGCCCCTCCATGCGCCAATGTTGATCTGTCCTCAGTACTATTTTCTTTCTTTAAGTGGCTGAGTGAATCACTCCTCGCTTGATTAGTGGGGTTTGCAATAATGTCTGCCGACTACTTCCAGCAGCACTTTATCATCAGACCTTGTTGTATTTCTTTCCGTCACGTGAATCACAACACATTTACGTACTAACAAAGTGATAGAAACGGTTAAGGTAAAAGATGGGAGGAGAAAATAGCCATAACTTTTAACTTTTTTGTTTGGGGGGGGGGGGTGGCGGCGTGGGGGGCACTTCCTTGTATCAATCCAAATACTCTACCAACCGCTCGTAAGAAAACAACTAGAGGTAATGGCGGTGCAAGATTTTTTTTCTTTTTCAGTGAAGCGTAATAGGGTAGTACTGAACTTTTATTGTATAAGATATAGTCTGAGAAACATTAAATGTTTAAACTATAGGGTTTTTTAGATATATACCCTCAAAGCTTTGTATTTAGAAATTTACCCTCAAATTATTGATATTAGAAATGTACCCTTCAAATCTTTTAGAAGATCATAAAAGTGTACCCTTCTTTTAGAATAAAAAGAGATATTCTGTTTTGATTCTGTTAACTAGTCTAATTGTTTTATAAATGACTAAATTATCCTTATTTAAATGATTAAACCATTTATCCTAACTTAAGCTATAGATTAATCACTTTTTTCTACCTCTTTCTTCTCCTTTTCCGCCTCTCTCTCAAATCAAACATATTTCTATTTCATTCATTATTCATAAAAAATCACATCAAATCATTTTCACATTTCCCTTAAGAAATTTGAGAGAATCTAAGAATTTTTAGAATGAGATTTAAGGGAAAGTTTGGAGGAATTTTAAGTATGAGAGAGAGAGAGGAGAATGAAGAGGGCGAGGAGATATAAGAATTTTTGATTAATAGAATTTGGGTTAGGTCATGTAAGAATAATGAAGAAGAGAGGTGAATAAGAAATGAGGAGGGCATAAGAGATAAATCACTCTTATTTCATTCAAAATCTAACTGTAATGGTAAACTTTTAAGATATAGAAGATTTGAGGGGTAAATTTTTTATATCAAAGATTTGGAGGGTAAATTTGTAAATACCAAAGATTTGGGAGTATATATCTAAAAAACCCTAAACTATAAATTGAAAACTTTAAAATATGTTTTCTGAAAAATATACATGGACGTTGTAGTGATATAATATGCTATTATTAAATTTATAGAAATTTGATTAGCAAAAAAAGTTAGTTATAACTTAATATCTTTAAATTAAAAATTCATGATCCTATTCTAATTAATAATGTGTAACTTTTAAATAATTGAATACATTCTGATTTCCTTCATAATTAATCTTCATTAATTTTTAATTTTGGTGTAATATGCAATTGTACTATTGTTATCCTTGAATTATTCTAATATTATCAATCCTTATTGTTAAATACTTGATTTCTAAATTCTATATTTTTCTAGTTAATTTTTTCTTTTCTTTGTTTTATTTCAGAAGTTTCTTTTATTTTTCTTTATTTTATTTTCATGTGTGGGGAGTTTGCGGAGAAGAAGAGAGTATAAGGTAAGGGAAGAAAAAATCAGGAAAAAAATAGAAAGTAAAAACTAGAATTGCGGGCTTGCGCGAAGGAAGTAAGGTAAGGGAAAGAAAAATAGAAAAAATTAAAAGTAAAATGTACAACAACAAGACTCGAACCTGGCTCTCAACTACAAGATAGAGCTAAACACCAACTGTGCTACAGCTAGTATATTAATTTTTCAGTTAAGTTAATTATGTTTACTTTTACTTGGCCGAAAATTTAGTAGAAGGGTTTTTTTTTTGTGTGGGGGGGGGGGTGGGGGGGTGGGGGGTGGGGTGGGGGCACATGTCGCCCTTGCCCTTGCCTCCGCCGATGTGTGAGTATTCAACAAACTCAAGCATTATCACCTTGAGTCTACTATCTTTCTTGTTTGGGGGTGGTACAGCGGTTTTTAAATTTTTTTTTATATTGTTGTTGCTGCTGGTTTTTTTATCTTTTATTTTTATTTTAGTCTGTTGGGGCTTGCCTCTTTTTTTTTTTTTTGTTGGGGGGGGGGGGGATGATGGTGGTTGGTTCTTGGAGAGCATGATTTTGCTGCGCGCATTCAATCAAAATTCAATGATAATGTTCTCTACTAACATAAAAGACATTTAAAGATCCTGTTATAAAATGATAATGCATTTTTCAATTGAGCTTTATGCTCTTTAAGTCTTTATTACAGCAAAAGTCATCTATAATCAAGCAAGTGCTATTTCTCAACAATTTATTTCTCAATTTTGTTACAAGCTTTAGTAATTTTGTTAAACTACAAAAGACTCTTTATTAATATTGAAAAGAATTACAAAATACAATTACATAAAACATGAGCAATTCTCTTTCTATACAACCCATATAAGATCAAACTCTACTCATCTTGCTCAAACCATGACTCATAATATTACTAGGACTCTAGAACTTCAAATACTATTAAGACTCTAACATTCTCTCTCAAACTTACGATGTTATGATATAAACAAAATATAAAAAAAATAAATTCTGAATTGCAGACGCTTATGCCAAATTGCTGAAGCCAGTGCCAAAGTTGCAAACAAACCAAGTTAAATCTGAGTTGAACACAAAACTAAACTGTACATTATGCAAAGACGCGGGAAAAGTCAAATATTCATTTCCTTAGATGGAGTTGGGATTTTGGAGAACCCAAAACTTTGTAGAAGAGGAGGTTTTAAGATATCCTCAAACTCAGTAGAAAAGAGGTTTCAAGAGATCCGCAAATTCAATAGAGCTGTCAAATACAGCTAGAGTCAAATCAAACAAAACCCATCATGCATCTGGAACACTCAAAAACTTAGGAATCAATTCTTAAATCACTAAGATCAACTCTGATACACAAATGTATAACCAAAAATAATTTGACTTCTAGAATCAGCTCATGAACATGGCCTACATGAACAACAACTAGTTCCTTTTTGTTGTTGTTGTTGATTTTTTTTTTTTTTTTTTTTGGGTGGAGGGGTGGAAAGAGGGGCTTAAGGAAGAAAGAAAGAGGGGGGAGGGAAAAAAAGGATGAGTGGAAGAAGAAAGATGGCGAGGGTGTGGCGTTGGAGATTTGGATCAAACCCTAAGGCTGTGAAGCCTGTGATGCCATGTTACACTACGAAAGACTAAATCTTTATTGAGAAGAATTACAAAATACAATTCATACAACATGAGCGATTCTCTCTTAGTATATTTATACAGACCCCCATACAAGATCAAATCCTACTCATCATACTCAAAGTATGACTCATAAGATTACGAAGGCTCTTGGACTCCAAATACTATTAAGACTTTAATGTATTCTTATACTAGACAAGTTTTTGATTGAACCTGTATATTTGTTTCAAATGTGGATAGGTTTAGGCTTCTTAGGCTAGTTGGTTATAGACAAGAAAGGTTGATCTATAACAAAACTAGTTGCCTTTTTTCAATCATTACCTTCTAGCAGTTTGGGTCGATCTGAGTTGTCACTGCGAATGAGAAATTTGGAAATAACTCTGTTGCCCTATTGGCTATTTTCGAACAAATCAAAATTGATGAACCGATTATAAAGGAATTGGGGTGCTTTATTAGTTCAATATCAACTGAAATTCTTCAGAATCGCTCAACATATTTATGTTTAGAGAATTTGGAATCTTGGATCTTTAAGAAACCCAAACATATGGTGAAATTTGCATCAGAGCTTAGAAAAACAAATACTACATCGAAGTGATAATATCACTGAAGCAGTGCTATGATTGAGTTTTATACCCTTTCAATTCTTCATGTGCTACGCAGAACATATTGTGGTGTTTCATATTAAGTATGTTTTAAAATTTTTGACATTTTGAGTCTGTATCATCTTTTTATTACTACTTTGTAGTGCCAAGAAATGGCAACTCGAAGATTTGCTGCTTAAGTTAAATGCTCTAATACTGTGCCCTAGGCAGGTTCTTCCTTTTTTTTCCTAATTGTGTCATGAAAGTTTGATGAAGCTTCTGAACTTAAGTTTATTTCCTTGCTCTATTCTTTTTTTTTTTTTAAATTTTTGTCAATTCTTGTTTCTATCGTGCATTTATGGTGGTAAGAGTCTTTGGTGTAAAAACATTATCAGGGAATGTGATCAGCTGCTATGCTTGTCACTGAGGTTTTAGACTAATCATCTAAGGTTAATGACAATTTTCTTTTTGGTATCTTCAGGCTGCAATAGTAAATGCTCAAACACTTGAAGAAGTCGCTAGGCTGGACAAGGTACTTTATACAGAACCAAGCAGTTTTTTCCCCCACATGTGCGTTTTTCCAATTTTATGTTTTAACCTTGTTTCAAGACTAAAGACTGATGTGGATTGCACAGGCTTTGCAATCTGGCCAAATTCCTGCAGACTTCATTACTCTGGGCACCAATGGTACAGACATGGCTTCAGTTCAAGCCAAAGATGACAAGATGGATACTGATGCTCCCAATGAATCCAAAGAGGACCAAAAGCAAGAGCAACATGAAGCCAGAGAGGACCAAAAACAAGAGCAACATGAAGCCAAAGAGGAACACAAAACAAGAGCAACATGAAGCCAAAGAGGAACAAAAACAAGAGCAAGATGATGGTCCTGTGCCAATTGATCAGGTGATACTTTAATTATAGCAACAATACCTCAGTGATGCCATGTTTCATGTATCCCACAGCACACAACCCAAAAACCACCACCACCACCACCATCGAGGTCCCATTTCGCCCCTTTGAGTTCAGCTGTTAGTCTTTTACTTTAGAGAGAATTCAAAGTTGATGCGGAATGACTGTTGCAAACAGGAGCTGTTGGAGTTGCTGAGAGTGAATGATGTATACCCTTTCCCCTTCTCATTTTTTGAGAGTGGAATTATCCTTTTGGAAATTCCTTTTTCCTTGCTTTTTATTTTAGTGTATCTTAGGTTGATTCTGAATGGTTCTAAATATGAAAACATGTGCTAGTTGAGTATTAGCAACTTTTCCTTGTGTCGGCTGAAAGCCATAGAGACAAACAAGTAAACTTTGTTAACACCCTGTAGCTTTGCTGCTAATTTCTTTTACTGGACAGTTCTGGTGTACATATGTTTAAGACTGATGTTATCTTCGGCGGTCAAAGTACGCCTTTCCGAACAGTTTGTTTTAATATTTTTTGCGTTGTTCTCTTCCCTTTTCAGGACTAAACAAAGCTTGCAATCAACTCTCGGGATAACAATCTCTGGAGAATGGGCAGGTTCTCGGATTTTTGGCAATTTCAGCCTAGGAGCTATTTGGCTGGCTCTGTTTTGAGAGAGCTGTATTTCACATGTGATAATGTGATTATTGTCCGGCAATTTTGTGGAATTAAGTCTTCAAGTGCTGAGAGAAATTGTGCAAACTATATAATATTGACGATTCCAGTGACTTCTTCGTGATACTGTGCCCTGAAATACTGCAGAGGAAGATGGTGATGGAAACAACAGGGATTCTGTTATATTCCTTATGTATACATTTAATCGGCTAGCACATGGTTATAACTACTAGTGTTATAATTTAGTTTTAGTAGGCTAATCCTTGTCTTGATGTTTCTGTTAATTGAAGCATTCCTGTAGTAAAAAGCAGGTTGGGCAAACACTGCATTTTGTGTTGTTTTATTTCTGTTTTGGTTGTATAGACATTTCTAATGTTTGATGAATCTTTGAAGCTGTCTAATGTCAGGTTCTGTGCATGCTTTTGTGATAGAGAGCTGGAAATTTGCGCTCGGCTTGCAGTTTTTGTTGCCTCATTTTCTCTGGTTACTTCAGAGAACTGTCATCTCTTTGAATTTTATGGCCCTGATGTTAGCAGCAGTGTTTGTGTGCTTAGTGGCAAAACCTATATGAAGCTTATAGAGCTAAACCACTGGTTGTGAGGCGCCAAGAAAGAAAAATTTCAAGAGCGCTTTCTTTGCATATGAGAGGCTGTGAGTTAGATTTTCTTCACTGACGAAAAGTAAAGAGATTTTCCAATTAATTGTAGGGGCACATTAGTGGAGACTTATTGGTAGCAGAGTGCATGAGGGTTAAAAAGCAGTTTTGTGTATGTTTGTAGCGTACGTATGCGGTATGAGGATTAATTAGGATCGTGAGTTTATGTTTGTCTGTATCACTACATGTGCAAGCAAATATTAGTTAGGATCTTGAATTGTGATGTAGTCTCTCTTTGGGTTTTGCATCCCAAGAGATTTCTTTTTTGTTGGGAAATAATTCTTTGCCTTAGATGGTTTTCTCTGTACTGTTTTATTTGAAGAGTCATCCTCCCTCTTTTTGTCTCTCCCCTCTCTTATATCTAAGCTTTATACGCCTTTTTCTAGGGGAAAAGAACAATTGAACCAAGCTAAGCTTATCCGTGGAATGAATCCAATGCTGGCCTTGTTGACCAATTGACCTTCAAGATCATTTGATTCTCAAAATTTTACCCTCTAGTTTGATATTTCACATAATAAGAACAGAATACGAAAAAAATGGGTCACTTCGAGTGAGTTTCACCTTTTTTTTTAGCTAGGCCTTTCTAATACGACTTCTCTCCATTGTCTCTCCGTACAAGATATGTCTGAAGTCCTCAGGCATGGTATCAGTGGTATTGAACTAAAGAACCCTCCTGCCACGTAATCACATTAATTTTGCAATAACATATCCGTGTACCCATCGCAACCTCGCCTCGCCAACAGTTGATAACGAATAAGGAACCTCCTTCGATCCAACTATTTCTAGCACCCAATTCCATATCCACAGGACACTTGAGGCCGGACCAAGCGCCAACAAGCTCGGCCATTGGTGCCGAGAGGCCAAGCAAAGAACAGCTTCTAGCGATGATCAGATTGCCAACAAAATCTCTGATCACAAAACGGGCTCCTCCGTTGCCTGATGTAGAGGAGAGAGCCTCATCAAAGTTAATTTTGATCCAACCATGAGGAGGGAGATGCCATATGACAAGGGTTGTGTTGTTGTGGGCGGAGTGTAGGCCACTCGAAACTGTCTCCAGTACTCGCATGGTTGATCAAGATTGTGACCAGGAGCCCTTCAGTACTCGTAGCCTGATCCAAAGGCCGCAGCAAAATAAGCTTACAGTGAGGAATGCACCCCAGAAACGTGGTAGCATTACACGCTTTCCAAACTTCTCAAGCCGTATAAGCAATGGCTGACTGACTGAATTTCTCTCGAGTGATTAAAAGATTGATGCATCTTTGTATATTGTTAGGTCATTTAACAAAATTAAGAGAACATCTTCTTCCTTTTTTTTCTCTCTTTTAAACAATGGTAGTGAAGAGTAATTTTAAGATCACATGATTTTGGTAGTCAACTGGCAATTTATCATGCATGATTTTGGCAATATATCATGATTTAAGTGTACTTTTGAAATACAGAGAATATGCAGAGGTATATTTGTCGGAAGATCACAATAATGAGATATGCCAACTAAAATCTTCGTCTAACATAAATTTGGTAGCAGAAGGAAAGCAAAAAAAAGGCACCAGGCTAAGTTACGATTTATCTGAAGAAAAATCTGATCCAAGCATCGGGTGCCCTCCGTATGCAAGTTCAAGAAAAAACTACTGAAAAACAACTGAGCCGGCAACAAGGAAGAAACAGTTAAAAATCCCTGCAGGCTCGGCGTCTTGGGAGCAAGAATCATCAGCACAGACGTGAAATACCGGCCATCGTTGGTCAATCCAAGGAGACATGTCAACGCCGTGGCCAGAATTTCAGTCCTGAAGAACTCCGGACCGTGCAGGTAGCCTAGAAACATAGGACAGACTGACAGCCTCACAACAAAAGCAGCCACCGTGACATTTGCATTCTGAAGGAGATACATGGTAGACTTCATACAATATCCTGAACAAGTCATCATCTCTAACTACAAAGAGAAATCAAAATCATATACATGAATGCTGGAGGAAATAATAAGCCAGCCCTCTCAATGAATCATCCTACAGGTCCTAAAGTTGTCTCGAATATATAACCTCCTGCAGTTGTATAAGAGTTGTTGCTGTGAACTGATCTGCTCTTCGATTTCCTTCTCTGCAGCTCCTATGTCAGAGATTCAGCTGCCAAAATTGAAAAAGCTCTTCACGTAAATTTGCAAGACCTGATCTCTTGACCTGCAACATGGTGCACTAATTTTATTCATTGTTTTTTGAGGGGCTAACTTTTATTCATCCTTGTCAGAGACTTGTGAATATAGCCTTCTGATGAATTTTTTTTTTTTTTTTCAATCTATACCTTGAGAAGGCTTGGGTCCAATAAATGGGGCCAGAACTCCTACAATCAAGAACAAAAGTAAGCAGGTAGCTAGTTTCCTGGCATACCCACTCTAATGCTTAAGTCAGTGACAAAAGCTCCCATGCTACAGTCAGTGATGGAGTTTGGGCAGAGAGAGAGGATGGAGGGAGGAATACTTGTAGACTGGTTGGAGTTGTGCATATTGCCATGCTAGCACATAGATATAAGTGGTCAAGCATTTGTCCTTGATGATCGAGTAGGTAGAGATCATCAACAATTGCGCAATCTGTGATCAATTGATTTTGGTCAAGAAACAATCTGTCCCAAATATACCTTAATATACTGATTTCATCATCTTCAAATAAACAAGCTTGAACCGCTGGGCCACTACTCACACCCTTGTGTATCTAAACTAGGAATTAGATTGGGCACTGTTGTGCGCCGATGACAACAACCAACAGAGAATCTCACAAATCTCCAAGCACAAAGAACACCCAAATGACAAAAGAAGAACACACAATCTCAAACACACGATTTAACGAGGTTCGGCCTCAACGCCTACGTCCTCGGGGCAATCCAATGGAGAGATTAATTACTAGGAAGATGTTTACAATTGCTAATAGCCTCTTTGAATGTAAGAGAGCTCCAGCAAAAACCCTTTTCGCAGGCACTTCACTACCTCTTAACCCTAGAAAATTAACAACGACCTTAAATACTGAGATTTTCGGAACAGCAGATTTCCGCCCAAACCCGACTGTCGGTCGACCGGGCGGTCGACCGACCTCCACCTCGGTCGACCGGTCGGTCGCCCGAAAACAACAGAGAGTTGGGCACTTACAGTCAGGGAATTGCGGTCGACCGGCCGGTCGACCGCCTCTGGACCCTGTGCATGCTGTGCATGTCGGTCGACCGGTCCGGTCGACCGACCAGCCTGTTTTCTGCTGCTGCTGCTATTTCCTGCTGCTGTCCCCTTTGCCTTTCGTCATAGACTTTCTTGGCGATCACTTCGACAACCCTTGGCAATCCTGTCAATTCCTTGGCAATATCCTCTCTTTCCAACAATTCTCCACCTCGGTGAAGATTTTCAAATCTGAGCCGAACACCGACTCGACAGCGACTGCACCAACGTGGTTGCCTACGTACCCCTGCCCAAGGGATCAAGCCGTCCGTAGTTCACCAAAATGAGCTTCAGCAAGCTCATACCACCTGAAGGACATGGAGCAAAGCTTTGCAATGTGCAAACTTCACTCTCGACACCACCTTCGTAAGCATATCGGCCGGATTCTCCGAAGTGTGAATCTTCAACAAGTCGATGTCACCTTCCTCCAGAATCTCCCGAATGAAATTGTACCTGACGTCAATATGCTTCGTCCTTGCATGATAAACTTGATTCCTTGCCAAGTAGATGGCACTCATGCTGTTACAGTTAATCCTCAGCAGATCCTGTTCCACGCCCAAGTCATCCAGCAACCTCTGAAGCCAGATTGCCTCCTTCATGGCCTCTGTCATAGCCATATACTCAGCCTCTGTGGTCGACAAAGCGACGGTAGACTGAAGTGTGGAGCGCCAACTCACCGGTGCCTGTGAGAATGTGAAGACATATCCCGTCGTCGACCGGCGTTTGTCAAGGTCACCTGCATAGTCTGAATCCACATACCCTATGCACTCTTTCTTTCCGGTGTTGTCCTTCTCAAATACTAGGCCTACATCAATTGTTCCCTTGATGTATCTCAAGATCCATTTCACAGCTTCCCAATGACCCTGTCCCGGATCATGCATATATCGACTCACCATGGAGACTGCCTGTGATAGATCTGGCCTTGTACACACCATAGCGTACATCAAGCTACCCACCGCACTGGCATATGGAATGTGAGACATATACTCACGCTCTTGAACACTCCTCGGAGACATCTTTGCTGACAATTTGAAGTGTGGCGCCATAGGTGTACTAACAGACTTAGTATCCTTGCTGATATTAAACTTCTACAATACCTTCTCTAAATAGCTCTTCTGAGTCAAACTTATCCTGCCAGCTTTCCTGTCTCTAGTGATTTCCATGCCCAATACTTTCCTCGCTTCGCCCAGGTCCTTCATCTCAAACTCAGATGATAGAACTTTCTTCAGAGAATCAATAGCAGATCTCGACCTCGAAGCAATCAACATATCATCTACATAAAGAAGTAGATAGGTATATTCTCTTGATGGTAGCCTGTTGTAGTACACACATGGATCAAATGGCTACGTGTGTACTTCTTCTTCCTGATGAAGCTATCAAAACGCTTGTACCACTGTCTAGGGGACTGCTTCAATCCGTACAACGACTTCTTTAGCTTGCATACAAACTCTTCCTTCCCTGCAGTTTTGTAACCTGTGGGCTGTGTCATATAGATCTCCTCCTCAAGATCGCCGTGGAGAAAGGCGGTCTTCACATCAAGTTGGTCAAGGTTCAACTCATTTTGCGCAACCAAGGCCAATAGAATACGAATTGACGAGTGTTTAACTACCGGGGAGAACACCTCGTTATAGTCAATTCCTTCCCTCTGAGCGTAGCCTTTAGCCACCAACCTTACCTTGTAGCGCACTGCATCATTTTGGAGAGATCCTTGCTTCTTAGCAAACACCCACTTGCATCCTATGGCCTTCTTCCCTTTGGGCAACTTGGTGAGTTCCCATGTGTTGTTCTTGTAGAGAGATTTCATCTCTTCATTCATGGCCTCTTTCCACATCCTTGCTTCCGAACTGATCTCAGCTTCTCTGAAGGTAGATGGAATAGCGTCCTCAACAACTGAAAGTGCATACGCGACGACTATATCAGTGGTGAGCCAACCTGGTCTCCTAGTGTTCCTCCGTGGTCTTTCAACTGCAGTAGGATCTGGAATAATACCCATGACCTGCTCCTGACCCTCTTCAACATCTTCAGCATCTTCTTCAACTGCTCGATCACCATCCTGTGTCACTTCAGGAATGATCCGAACTGATACTGAATCCTCTAGAGATGGTGGATCTGCATCAATCTCCACCTGCTGCAATAGCTCCTTGGTCTTGCTGGTCTCCACCTGCTGAGAGACCGAAGGCTTCATCAAAGAAGCCTCATCAAACGTGACATCCCTGCTGAGTATGACTTGTTGTCCTTTTGGTCCCAAATCTTGAACCCCTTTGTTCCTCGCTTGAAGCCAACGAACACCCCTTTCTTTGCCCTTGGGTCCAACTTGTCTTCTCTGATATGGTAGTAGGCTGGACATCCGAAGACCCGTAGCAAATCATAGTCCCCAGCAGCTTTTCCTGACCAAGTTTCAAGAGGAGTCTTCCCCCCTATTGCAGACGACGGCAACCTGTTCACAAGATGGCATGCATACGCCAAAGTTTCAGCCCAAAACTTCTTTGACAGTCCTGCATTGGATAACACACACCGAACCTTCTCTAGCAAAGTTCGGTTCATCCTCTCAGCCACCCCATTTTGTTGCGGAGTCTCTCTTACCGTGAAGTGTCTCTCTATGCCCTCATCAAGGCATAGCTGTAGGAAAGGATCTGATTTGTACTCTCCTCTATGTCAGAACGGAGGACCTTGACCTTCCTTCCCGTGCTCCTCTCCAGATTAGCCTTCCACTTCACGAACAGTTCTAGGACTTCATCTTTGTGTCGCATAGTGTACACCCAACAGCGCCTAGAATAATCATCGATGAACGACACAAAATAGTGGTTACCTCCAATTGATGCAGTCTTGGTAGGTCCCCATACATCCGTGTGAATATAGTCAAGAATACCCTCTGTGCAGTGTGAAGCTGTGCCAAACTTCACCTTGGTCTTCTTGCCGATGATGCAATCTTCACAGAGATCCAACTTGCAGGTCTCGGCACCCTTCAGCAACCCTTCCTCACAAGAGCTTGCAATGATTTCTCCCCTGCATGTCCTAGCCTCATGTGCCACAGCCGGGTAGAATTTTCTTTATGACTGGTAGAAGCTGCCACCTGCCCTGTCACAGTACTACCCTTCAAGTAGTACAAGTTATTCCGGCGATCGGCCTTCAACACCACCATCGAACCCTTTGTCATTTTAAGAACTCCCTCCTTAATAGACATTCCAAGGCCCAATGATTCCAAAGTTCCTACAGAAATCAAGTTCCTCTTCAACTGAGGTACAAACCTCACTTCTTTCAGCTCCCTCACCATCCCATCAAACATCCTGATTGGAACAGTGCCAACACACTCCATGATGCACGGATGATCATCGCCCATGACGACCGAACACCCCTCCAACTTCTCAAAACTGGTAAACCAGTCTCGATTAGGACATACATGATATGTTGCACCTGTGTCCAAGATCTACTCGTTTTCACCCGAGTAGCCTATGACGGGAGTAGTAACTGAAAAAGAGAACACTGAGGAATCTGAATCTGATCCATCTGCCTGTGATTTTCTGCTTGCAGTATTTACCACTTTTGCGAGATTTGCTTCAGACTTTGATTCTTTCTTCTTTCCCTTGAACTTTGGACAGTCTACCTTCTAGTGTCCAATCTCTCTGCAGAAAGCGCACTGATTTCTCTTGAGATTCCTGAAGCCCGACTGGACTTCGATCTTCCTCTAACCTCCTTTTCCTTCCTCGATGAACTCCTGCCCTTACTTCCAGTGCCTCCGCCGGTGAGCTTGACTTTGAAGGATGTCTCTCCTTCTTCCTCGCCTCATAACTCGACAGTGCAGACGACACCTCATCATAATCTAAGGTCTGCCTTCCATTGATGAAGGTCAGAGTGAATGTCTCATACTCCTCTTCAGGGAGTGAGTTCAGAAAGATGATCGCCTTATCTTCCTCATCTATAATGACATCCACGTTTACCAAGTCTGTAAGAAGCTTCGTATATCGGTTGATGTGCTCATTTACTGTGCTCCCCTTCTTCATTCGAAAACTATACAGCTTACTCTTAAGCTGCAACCTTGACTCAACACTCTTGGTCAGGTATTTCTTTGCAAGGGTATCCCACAGCTTCTTTGCGGACGTCTCATGTTGTGCAAGATATTTTATGTCTTGCGACAAACATGAACGTATCAAGTCACATGCCGACCTGTTCATCTTCGCCCACTCTTCATCAGTGGTCGTGCTCTTCTTCCTCTCCAATAGGAGAGTGTCTTCGAGGTTCGATGTATTTAGCGCATCCATAACCTCGCATCTCTACATACCGAAGTTATTAGTACCATTGAACTTAACAACTTCAATCCTTGGGTGAGAGTTCATTGTCTTAACAGATGCAATTTCTTCTGCCATTGAGATTTCTCTGATTCTCTATCTATGCAGAAGAACAACCAACTGGAAATAGATCTCTACTCAGATAAAAATTGAATTTTTACCTGTCCCTTGAAACCCTAGATTGAGTTTCTCACCGGATCTACTCCACCACAGATTCAACGAGCCCTCCTTGCGTCCTTCTGAGATCGACACACGATCTCCTCGAACACCAATACCTCTGATCTGAGATCGATACACGATCTCCACCGGATCAGATCTCGAGCCCTTCGAATCCTCAGAAATCCCAAGCGCAACCTGAAAGCTCTGATACCACTTGTTGTGCGCCGATGACAACAACCAACAGAGAATCTCACAAATCTCCAAGCACAAAGAACACCCAAATGACAAAAGAAGAACACACAATCTCAAACACACGATTTAACGAGGTTCGGCCTCAACGCCTACGTCCTCGGGGCAATCCAATGGAGAGATTAATTACTAGGAAGATGTTTATAATTGTTAATAGCCTCTTTGAATGTAAGAGAGCTCCAGTAAAAACCTTTTCGCAAGCACTTCACTACCTCTTAACCCTAGAAATTAACAACAACCTTAAATACCCAGATTTTCGGAACAGCAGATTTTCGCCTAAACCCGACTGTCGGTCGACCGGTCGGTCGCCCGAAAACAACAGAGAGTTGGGCACTTACAGTCAGGGAATTGCGGTCGACCGGCCGGTCGACCGCCTTTGGACCCTGTGCATGCTGTGCATGTCGGTCGACCGGTCCGGTCGACCGACCAGCCTGTTTTCTGCTGCTGCTGCTATTTCCTGCTGCTGTCCCCTTTGCCTTTCGTCATCGACTTTCTTGGCGATCACTTCGACAACCCTTGGCAATCCTGTCAATTCCTTGGCAATATCCTCCCTTTCCAACAGGCACCAGTGCCCAGGTGAAAATAGGTTTATCCAATTTACTGGTGTTTCATAAATTCTTATTTTTTATATGAACTGAGATTGAAGGAAGATTTTGGACCACTGACTTTGTCCCATTACAGATGAATGTGGATGTAGTTATGGCAGAATAAGCTGATCCAGTCTTTCGCAATGAAGGATTTGATTATTATTATTAACTTTTTTGATAGTCAAGGAAGCATGAAGAGGCACCCAAATGTCACGCGCGCGCGAGGGTCAAACCGGCGATCTGTGAGTGAGCTGAGCTCTTACGAACCCAAGACCTGACCGAAATATCACTTGTTGGGAAATGGTTTGATTATTTTCTACTGTTAGACTTGTGGGTGACCCAAGTCCAATATAACCTAGGTTTAGTCCTAGTTATAATTGAACTAGACTAGTGCTCAATATGAGCCGCTAGATCCTAATCTAAAGCATATAATTATACGTTCTTTAGAGGAGAATCCAATGCAAGAAATATGCTTCCACTATACATGTCTATAGATTATAAATCTAGTGTAGGCATGATAATCCAACTACAAATGTATCCTTGTGAAGAATAGAAGAAGAAACTTGGGTAGACATCAAAAATATTTTTCACCAGAAAAAAAAGAGTACATTGACTCCATCCTTTAGATTTCTGTTGCACAATGACGGGGAGTACTCGGGCCTACTAGGGGGAACATGCCGAGCCTGAAACAAAGGTTGAGAACAAATTTGACCTGAAAGCTTAAATTGCTGGGTCTTTGCATTGACTTTCTATTTAAGTGGACTATAATTTCACATGAATATCTCAACAATCTACATCTTCATGTGTGAATACACTTCAATCAGCATCAACGGGAACTGGGGTGCAACCATCCACGTAACTTGGTTGTCTGTGAAAAACTAATTCGTGTGTAAACTGACCTTGGTGTTAAGATTTGTGCAAACAAATAGTCCCATATTGGCTAGACAAGGGGATGGTCTTGAGTATAGAAGGATTTGGGTTACTCCACGTAGAAGGCTAGTCTTTTGGGATGGTGCCCCGAGTCTTTACAAATGGTATCAGAGCCATGCCCCAAATTTAGTTATGTGTGGAAGATCCCCCATGAGTGGATGGCGTAGTCTCGGGTGCAGGTGCAGGCACAAGTATAGTGAAAGACACAGTGCAGCGCAGCGAAAAAGCACAGGCAATGGCACAGGTGCAGTGCAACAAAAAAGGGCGCAGGAGAAAGCGCAAGCACGGGCAACGGCACAGGTGTAGCGAAAGACACAGTGCAGTGCAATGCAACAAAAAAAGTCACAGGAGCGATCACATTAGCTAGACAAGGGGATGGTCTTGGGTATATAAGGATATGAGCTACCCCACCTAGAAGGCTAGTCTTTTGGGATGAAGGCTAGTCTTTTGGGATGGTGCCTCGAGTCCTTACAAATATTGTTAGTAGTAAACGATTTGTATGCTCTGATCCCAATTGTTGTGATTTCAAGGGAGGACGCCCCCACGACCGGATCGACTAGGGCGACGCAGCGGATACGAACCACATGATCTACTAAGGCAACTTAAAGAAGAGAAGAAGATATTCTAAAATAGATAGAAAGCCCAATATAACGTGGTTCCACCGATCAAACAGATCGTGTGTACGTCCATGAGAGAAGGGATACCGAAACAGATTGTGTGTACGTCCACGGGAGAAGGGGGAGAAACTTTATTAAAACTTTGAGGGAGTACAATAAGAATTACTTACACTTCACATTGAGAAGTTACAAGCCCTTAATGGCCGTCAAGAACAGCGAACCCTTGTGGCTAAGCTTACTCTCACGAATCTCTCACCTAAATAAATTACACTCTTAGGAATTACAAATTGGCTAAGCTTACTCTCACGAATCTCTCACCTAAATAAATTACACCTTTAGGAATTACAAATTCATAAGATTCTCTTGGAGTATATTGAAGGCCACACCTAAGGGGTTATTTATACACTATAGAACTCTCCTAGTTTTAAACAAACTTCTTCAATCAGAATAAAGCAAATTTGAATCTAACTCGGACTCAAAACAGATTTAGAAAAGGAAACTACAAGGCATCCAACATTAATCAACGTTCACGACGTATTCACGTCATAATCCTAATACTTGGATGGCTAACCATCCATGAATCTCCACCGTTTGTGAGAATCCAGAACTTGATCAACTCCATTATCGAGCCTCGCGTTGGATTTCACTCCCTCATATAGGTCACATGTTAGTCTCACATTTTAGTGGCCCACTAACCTTTTAATTGTTAATTGGATTCCATAAATCATAGCCTAACTGATATTTAATGTATGCCCAAACATAAATGTTAGTTTTATATAAGTTTAATAACCATATGGGAGATGAAGGGCCATGATGGGTGGTTTTCTCCCATACAGTTACTTGCAATTGTAGACCCTCTTCTCTCCTCTATTATAGGCAAAAAACCCCTTTTGAGGGTATCCATCAGATTACAGAATTTTAGATTTTGTGCAAAGAAAAGAGACAGAGAGAAGAAAGGAGACTACATTAGGGTTTGCAAGGAGAAAAGAAAGGGACTGAGATCTTCATCAATCTACCTTCATCAATCCTTCTAATGGCTTCAGGTATGTACATATATTTATATACTTGTTCTTGAGCTGTATTGATTCTAGATCTATTGGGTGATTTCATCATCATGAAGTCTTTAAGTTTTAATTTAATATTTGGTATCAGAGCATGGTTTTGAATCTATACATCTCAGAATAAAGATTATGGACAACAACTGTTGAAATCAAACATTCATAAAATTAGGTTTTTGATTAACTGTTTCAAAAAAGAAATTCAGATCATTCAACTGTAGAATTTTTTAAAGAGGATTTATTAGCTTTTCTTCAAAATTCTATTAATATTCCACTAATTCAATCACTTGGATCAAAATTTATTTTTGGTTGAATAACAAACCCTAATTTTTTTTTTTTGATATGGCTTCAGTCGCTTAAACAGTTATAAGTATACTGTTTCTATTTCATCTCCTGTTAGTCGACTTGCCCAGCACCTCTAGTCGACTAGGTCTCCTCCCAGGGAAATAATGACTCTCTGTATTTCTACTGTCGGTCGACTTGATTCTTTTGGTAGTCGACTAATAATTAGTATAGTCGACTAAACCCCTTTCCCTAGTCGACTAATAGGTTGACCCGAGAGTTGTTTGGTTCTCTGTTTCTCTGTCAGTCGACTAGCCTTTCATTTATAGTCGACTTGCCTTACCCCTAGTCGACTAGCCTTTCATTTATAGTCGACTTGCCTTGCCCCTAGTCGACTAGCCTTTCATTTATAGTCGACTTGACTTGCCCCTAGTCGACTAGGACTACCTTGACCAGTAGACTAATATTTGTTTGGTTCAAACATAAATGTATGTTACACATTTAATATTATTGTGTTAATATTGGTGAATTATAGAATAACTCAAATAAAAGGTTAGAGAATATTATTGGTTAGTTTTATATTCATACGGTTTAATGATTTAGTAGTTGCCAAAGTGACCTACATTAGTGAGCCTTATGAATATACAACTACATAAAAGACTTGTCAATAAGGGTGACATTAAGGTCAATAATATTCTCGGTGGCGGTTCTAGTTAGGAGATTGGGACTAACCCAAAGGAAAGTCTCTTTCAAATAATTACGAACCGGGTAGGGTAGTGTAATTTGTGCAACTTAGTGGTGTAGAATTGGATACCCAAAGGTAACATGACTTACTGTCTAAGTGGCATAAATTATATTAGACCTACATAGGTGATAAAAGGTCTCACCTGTAGAGTGAATGCTGGATATGCTTAGGTTTCGCCCAAAGGAGAAATCAAAACGATATCAATAATTCATCTTCATAAAATTTAATGTTTTTGTATTGACTCGAGGCCTTAATGTGAGCATTGTCCTATTTTGTTTCAGTGAACGTTCCCACTTCCTTACACTCTCATGCATCTAGCATTCCAGCCCTGAATGGTACAAACTTCTCTGAATGGTTTGAACATGTTCAATTCACACTGGGTGTACTGGATCTTGATCTGGCTCTTCTAGTTGAGAAACCTGAGGAAGTCACTGCTGAAAGTACATCAGATCAGGTTAGCCATGCTAAAGCCTGGGAAAGGTCGAACAGACTCAGTCTTATGTTTATTAAAATGACCATTGCCAACAATATCAAAACTTTACTCCCTCAGACTGCTAACGCTTCAGAACTCTTAACTGCTGTAAAAGAACGTTTTAAATCTGCTGATAAGTCATTGGCTGGCACTCTTATGGCTGAGTTAACTACCATGAAATATGATGGTAGTAGAGGAGTACAACAACATATCCTCAATATGTCTGATAAAGCTGCAAAGTTAGGAACACTGGGAATGAAAGTAGATGAATCTTTCTTGGTACAGTTCATCCTCAACTCACTTCCTCCTCAATTCGGACCATTCAAGATTCACTATAATACTCATAAGGATAGGTGGAATCTGAATGAACTGACTAATATGTGCGTTCAAGAGGAAGTGAGACTGAGGCAAGAAGGACATCACTCGGTGTTGGCAGTAACTCAAGGAGCTATACATAAGAGAGGAAAGTATGGAAAAGGTAAGAGGTTTCCACCGAAGAAAGGGAATGAACCTGGGAAAAGTAGCCAGGGTCATGGAAAGAGTTTCACTGTCTAATGCTACTTTTGTGGCAGAAAAGGACATGTGAAGAAGGATTGCAACAAGAGAAAGGCTTGTTCGAAAAGAAAGGTATGAATCTTTCTTTTGTATGTTATGAATCAAATCTTGCTGAAGTTCCTTCTAATACTTGGTGGATTGACTCTGGAGCCACAACTCACATAACTAATTCAATGCAGGGATTCCTTACATCTAGAAAACCGAAGGAAAGTGAAAGATTTGTCTTTATGGGGAACCGTCTCAAAGTGGAGGTCGAGACTGTTGGAACTTATCGCCTACTCTTAGAGACGGGTCATCAGATAGATCTTATAGACACTTTTTATGTACCTTCGATTTCTAGGAATTTAATGTCTTTATCCAAATTAGATGTTGCTGGATATTCAGTTTATTTAGTTGTGAAAAACTCAATTTGATGTTTAATTCATTTTCAGTTGGACATGGAAATTTATGTGATGGTTTATATAAAATTTCTTGAATTATGAGTTTGCACAATCTCTTTTAACCCTGCATTCGAATGTTGGTTCTAAACGTGGCTTAATTGATGAAAAATCTTCTATCTTGTGGCATAGACGACTGGGGCATATCCCCAGGGATAGAATTGAAAGATTAGTGAAGAATGGGATTTTGGATAACCTAGACTTCACTGATTTTGGATTGTGTATGGATTGCATAAAAGGAAAGCAAACCAAACACACCAAGAAAGGTGCCACAAGAAGCAAAGAGCTTCTTGAGATTATTCATACAGACATTTGCGGACCACTCTCTATTCCATGTTTTACGGGAAGAGATACTTTATCACCTTTATAGACGATCTGTCTCGTTATGGTATGTATATCTAATTCATGAAAAATCTCAGGCTGTTGACATCCTTGAGGTGTTCATTACAGAGGTCGAGAGACAATTAGATAGAAAAGTTAAAATCATGAGATTAGACCGAGGTGGTGAGTATTATGGTAGATACGATGAGTCAGGACAGAATCCTGACCCATTTGCCAAATTTCTAGAAAAGTATGGCTTTGTGCTCAATACACAATGCCAGGTACGCCTCAGCAGAATGGAGTTGCTGAAAGGCGAAACCGGACACTTATGGATATGGTTAGGAGCATGATGAGCTTCTCTAATGTACCTAATTCATTGTGGAGTGAAGCCTTAAAGACTGCTATGTATATCTTGAACAGTGTTCCTAGTAAGGCAGTCTCAACAACTCCTTTCGAGTTGTGGACTGGTAGGAACCTAATTTAAGACATTTACATGTTTGGGGTTGTCCAGCAGAGGCTAGAATATATAATCCACATGAAAAGAAATTAGACTCCAGGACCATATCTGGGTATTTCATTGGTTATCCAGATAAGTCTAAAGGGTACAAATTCTATTGTCCTAACCATAGTACAAGAATTGTTGAAACTGGTAATGCCAGATTCCTTGAGAATGGCGAAATTAGTGGGAGTGATGAACCAAGAAAGATGGATCTTGAGGTGATAAGGGTAAATATCCCAATACCCTTTCCTTCAAGAGAAATTGTTGTCCCTCAGCTTGATCATCAAGCTGAGTCATCAGAACAACATAATGAAAATGGTTCACCACTTCATGAGGATATCGCCACTGAAAATGTTGTAGAACTACCACAACCGGCAGCTTTGAGGAGATCTCAGAGGGAAAGAAGATCTATCATTTCAGATGATTATGTGGTGTATCTACAGGAATCTGATTTCGATATTGGGATTAATAAAGGTCCAGTTTCATTTTCACAAGCCATCGAAAGTAATGATTCTAGCAAATGGATTGATGCTATGAATGAGGAGTTGAAATCTATGGACCAAAACAAAGTCTGGGATCTCGTCGAATTGCCTAGTAACTGTAAGAAAGTCGGGTGTAAATGGGTCTTTAAGACCAAGCGCGATGCAGCGCGATGCCAAAGGCAATATCAAACGATATAAGGCCAGACTTGTGGTTAAAGGTTTCACTCAGAAAGAAGGCATTGATTATAGAGAAACCTTCTCTCCAGTATCAAAGAAGGACTCTTTTAGAATCATTATGGCCCTTGTAGCTCATTATGACTTAGAGTTACATCAAATAGATGTGAAAACAGCTTTCTGAATGGAAATTTGGATGAGGAAATATACATGGAGCAACCTGAAGGGTTCGCAAAGAAAGGAAAAGAACACTTGGCTTGCAAATTAAAGAAATCCATTTACGGACTGAAACAAGCTTCCAGGCAATGGTATATAACGTTTAATGATACCATTACCTCATTCGGATTTAAAGAAAACACTGTTGATCAGTGTATATATCTGATGATCAGTGGGAGCAAGTTTATCTTTTTGGTTCTGTATGTGGATGATATTTTGTTAGCCAGTAGTGATATTGGTTTACTGTATGAAACCAAAGACTATCTTACCAAGAACTTTAAGATGGTTGATATGGGTGAGGCAGCTTATGTCATTGGCATAGAGATCTTCAGGGATAGAGCTCGAGGATTGTTAGGACTGTCTCAGAAAGGTTATATCAATCGAGTCTTGAAAAGATTTCACATGGAACTTTGTTCAGCCAGTTGTGCACCCATCATGAAGGGTGACAAATTAAGTTGGAGTCAGTGTCCTAGAAATGACTTAGAAAAGGATCAAATGCAGAAAGTTCCATATACGTCAGCAGTTGGGAGCTTGATGTATGCACAAACTTGTACCAGGCCAGATATCAGTTTTGCAGTTGGAATGTTAGGAAGATACCAGAGTAATCTAGGAATGGAGCATTGGAAATTGGCAAAGAAAGTGATGCGGTATCTTCAAGGGACGAAGGAACATATGCTCACATATAGGAGATCAGATCAGTTAGAGGTGATCGGTTATTCGGATTCAGATTTTACTGGTTGCCCAGATAGCAGAAAGTCTACCTCAGGCTTTATATTCATGCTAGCAGGTGGGGCAATCTCGTGGAAGAGCGTAAAGCAGTCTATCACTGCTTCATCCACGATGGAGGCTGAGTTCGTAGCATGTTTCGAGGCCACAAGTCATGCATTATGGTTACGTAATTTCATCTCAGCACTTGGTGTAGTTGATTCTATTGCCAGGCCGCTGAAGATATTTGTGATAATACAGCAGCCGTTTTCTTCTCTAAGAATGGAAAGTACTCTAGTGGTTCCAAACACATGAAACTTAAGTACTTAGTCGTTAGAGAAAGTTCAGAAACAACGAGTGTCAATTGAGAATATAAGTACCACTCTAATGGTTGCTGATCCATTGACCAAGGGATTGCCTCCAAAGACATTCAAAGAACATGTTATTAGAATGGGTCTTTTGAGTAATCTGTAATGTATGTTTTAGTGCTTATGTAATTGACACTATTGCGCAATATAAAAGTTTGTTTCTGTATTTTCTGTTATCCAACTATGTGTGCACATATTATGTGTGGATGTTTGTTAAACAGGAAAAGTCTTGACAAGACAAATTACAGGGGTCGTTTCGGTTATAGACTCTATTAGTGAGGGTTATCAGTGTTGTGGTACATAGAAGGGAGTATGACATAAATGTTGTATAACCGCTATGACTCACATTGGTGGTCCAAGCTAATTGCAGTATTACAGTATCTCATTATTTGGGCTTATCAGTTATTATTTTTTAAAATTCGTGATCACGTGTCAAAGTTTTTCAGTATGGAATCCAACGGAGTCAAATGTATTTAAATGAGTCCTTTTTGTTTGTTTTCTAAAGTTGTAATGTAATCGGCTAGTGGTCCAAGTGGGAGAATGTTAGTCTCACATTTTAGTGGCCCACTAACCTTTTAATTGTTAATTGGATTCCATAAATCATATCCTAACTGATATTTAATGTATGCCCAAATATAAATGTTAGTTTTATATAAGTTTAATAACCATATGGGAGATGAAGGGCCATGATGGGTGGTTTTCTCTTATACGGTTACTTGCAATTGTAGACCCTCTTCTCTCCTCTATTATAGGCAAAAAACCCCCTTTTGAGGGTATCAATCAGATTACAGAATTTTGGGTTTTGTGCAAAGAAAAGAGACAGAGAGAAGAAAGGAGACTACATTAGGGTTTGCAAGGAGAAAAGAAAGGGACTGAGATCTTCATCAATCATTCTAATGGCTTCAGGTATGTACATATATTTATATACTTGTTCTTGAGGTGTATTGATTCTAGATCTATTGGGTGATTTCATCATCATGAAGTCTTTAAGTTTTAATTTAATATCACAACCTGAGCTTTGATACCATTGTTGGGAATATTCGAATCTGCACGGGGAAACATGATGTGCCTTAAACAGGGATTGAGAATCAATTTGACCCAAAAGTTTAAGTTGTTAGATCTTAATCTCAACTTTCTATCGCCATCGTTTCTTTATTCACTTTTCCATATGAGAGTATTTTTACAGGTGAATTTCATCGTGCTTAATTATGGCCTCTACAGGGATTGTTATATTCAAGAAAGTAGAAAGTTGATGGCACTAGCAAGTCCATCTCATTTATTATTGAAACATTTATTTCCTAAATTCTGTGTATCTCAGGTTAGAGCTGAAAGATGGGCCGCGGTATGATATGCAGCAGACATTAAAGCAGTATGGCATTTAGCTTCTGACTTGATTTTAAATTTGTTGTCAGATTTTAGTGACATTAGTCGACATTTTTCTGCTTTTGTTTCTTTCAAACTGAAGTTTGGATCTTTTGTTGAAAAACTGGATCAAAATGTATTAACTTTGCACTCATGCTGCTATAGTTACATTCTTTTCTGATGTGTTGATATTTGGAGGACTACAAATGAAGCGTGCTTTTAATCCAATCTTTAGCCTACTGTCAATCAATCCTTCCATACTTGTTTTGGACAATTTTGTTATCTTCTTCACTCAGGAAGGTGCAGAAGATGAGTTTTGCCCCCCTAATTAACTCACAACCGACGGGATTCACCGATGACCGTCGGGGAGCAAACCCGGGGCCTGTTTGGGGCCGTGTCAGAGAATCGGAGGAGAAACCCGGGGCCTGTTTGGGGCCGTGTCAGAGAATCGGAGGAGAAATAATGACCGCTGACACGCAGGCTCAAAGTGCGACCTCTGGACGATGAGTCTTAAGAGGATTTGAGCTATATAATTTTGTACATTGTGTTACAGAGTTTTAACAGGTTTCTGTCCGGGCTTCCGACGCAAAGCAATTCACTTGTAAATGTTGTATGACTAAATACTGTCTTTTGTTCAGAAGAAGAATATTGGCAACTTTCAACATCAACAGTCTAAGCTTTTGCCATTACAGTGGAGTTGTCTAAAAAGCACAAGGCTTTTACAAAATATTGACAGTTTTATGATCGGTTATCAATTTGGGGTTAACATTGAGGAAACTATTTGCCAGCCTTGATAGACAAATTGATGTTGTGATGGGCACTGTTGCCCTTTGAGTCAGCTTTGTTTTCTTCTTCAAAGACGATCCCTTCATATCTATGCCTTGTTTTCTTCTCTTTTTTCTTCCTTTTAGGGAAAGAGCAGGATATTTATGCCTTGTTTCTTTTTTATTTTGTTAGGGAGACTTCAAGCTTGAAATTCCTGCTCTCTCTCTCTCTCTCACACACACACACACGCTTGTATGTGTATATGCATGTGTGTGCATTAGTGTGAACCGGGTTCACAATAAATTTTGTGCTAACTCCACGGTGAGTCACCCAATGAATGATCCGAACTATTCATCTTGATTTACATATTAACAATGAAAAATTACACGATTTACCTGCGCATCAAATGTCATTTTTTTTTTCTACGGCTAATATAACATATTTTGTGTGACCTCTTAATGCATAAGTAAAAAGGCTTAGAATCACATGATTTTTCTTTATTAGCCTAATTTGAGTATGTAGATTAAGATGAACAATTTGAATCATTCATGAGGTGGCTCACCGTGGGGTTCGCATGAATCTTAGTTTGAGTACCGTTCTATCCAGCCATAAGTATGATCGGATACAAATCTTTCATAACCTCAGAACGCACATCCTCAATGATGTATCCGAGAAATATGGAAAGGGTAACAACATATATAATGAAGATTCCGAAATCAAACAATTTTGTTCTTCCTATGATGTTCCACAAGGTCGACCTCCATGCAGACTCGCTTAACGAACCTTTCTCGTTGCTCTCCTCTTTCAGAGCTTGCAGTTTGATTTCTTTGTAGTAATGTACCACATGAAGCCTGTCTACCACATTGTAGCAGACAAGACATACTGCCATTACCGCGATACTGACACCAAATAGAGGTTCGCGCTCTTTCTCAATCCTTGAGCATCTTGTGGGTACAGCTTTGGTTACAACTCTAATGGCAGAAACGAGTACCCCTGCAGCAACAGAAGGATAACATCGATTATTCTTTATTTATAGCAAGTTCATAATGAATCCCATAGAATACCAAATGCAAGATGAACATTAAAACAAGAATTAGGGCCATTGTTTTTTAAGCGCTTGATGCAAGGAGACCACACAAAAGAGAAACTTAAGGTACCTTCATCGCTCTATATTAATGTTGGTTATGATGGTGTATGAAGTCATGTAGACCCACCAAATTGTATAATGATTAGTTACTAAATAATCAAAATGATTGGTTATATTATATACCAAGTTGTATTATCATCAACAATGGTTTCATACAAAATTAAGATGTTCTACTGAAGAGTATAAACTGAACATTTACACAATGACCACATATTCTAGACACCAGAATCCTGCTTACACTGAGCATCCTTGTCGAATGGCAGGTAGAAAGGGCAGCAACAGAAGATGGAAGAAAACCCAGTATCTGGGACACATTTGCACACGCTGGTAAGTATGTCTCCTTATCTATATTTTCAGACTCAGCGCCGATAAGACCACATGAGACACAGCCGCAGACCAGTATCATAAACGCAAGGTAAAACAATACCCTTTGCTCCTATAACTTGGAAATGCGCAGCTCTTTAATAGGAAAAAATATTTTGTTCTTTGTTCGATAACATGAAGATGTAAAGTTGATGCATGATATGAGTCTAGCTGCCTACAGGTTCTCAATATCCTGGCCTAGACTCATACCTGGTAGGAGGAAAAAAAAATGTTTGCAAAGAAATTTCCTATTTTAATCATTAACCAGTTGTAGATAAATCAATGCGATGATGTTCATTGCACTATTATCTTGTTGATGGGAGCGGGCCTGTAAATCCCAAAGGCTTGCAGGACTACAACAATCTGATTGATGAGCTTGTTAGCTATGGTATCATAATAATATTAGAATTTATCCAAAGAGTCTGCCGAGTCGTTTGATTTCTTTGAAACCATAACATGCTCAAAAGATTTGAGTTGCTAGTAGCTCAACTATTTCTTGCAGGCTGAGTTTTCCTTGTCAAATCTGCAGGAATAGAGCCTCACGTTACCTTGTATCACTTTGACCTTCAACAAGCACTTGATGATGAGTATGAAGGACTACTAAGCCCCAGAGTAGTGTAATCCTCTGATCATTCATTCATGTCTACTCTGCCAAAAGTACCATGCTCTAATGTGTAGCGATATAGGAAAATAAATATTTGCTGAGCATCCTAAGATTTGTTTTGCATTTCCCGGTCTTTTGAATCTGAGAGGATTTCACTGCTTATGCTGACACATGCTTCAAAGAAATCGGTGACAGAGTGAAATACTGGATCACTTTCAATGAACCCAATTTTGAGCCAGACAGGGTTATGATGTCAGGGTGCGCGCGCGCACGTGCACACAGCACGCTGTTCCTACCTTAGGGTATTAACTGCACAAAGGGAGATTCCACACGAGAACCATATCGATCTGCTCATAACATTTTGCTATCACATGCATCGGCTGCTGCATTGTTGAATCAATGACAGGAAATGTTGTGTATGGGGGCCAAGCAAGGAGGGCAGATTGGAATGTTTCATCCTCGGCTTCTGGTTCGAACCTTACACAAACTTACAAGAGGATATTGTCGTGACACAGAGAATAATGGATTTCCATATAGGATGGTAAGAGTCATATTGTTATCCTTTTCTTTTAAAATGGAATCATGATTCTGACTGTTTTCGACAAGGTCCATGGATCCCCTTGTGCACGAAGACTACCCTGCTATCATGAAGGAGATTGTATTGTAACCGAAATATACTCCGATACAAATTGTTGCGTGCATAACACAGAATATTATACTTACTATGATACCAATAGTTGAGAGATATGGAGATCCCCACCGACGACCTCAAGCACGCCATGAGATCGATTAACTCGAGCACACAAGATTAATATAAAAAGATATGAGAAGAAGAGCACACAATTTAACATGATTCGGCCCAAACTTGACCTATGTCCACAGGGAGAAACTTGAGAGAGATTTATTAATAAACTTGATACAAAGAGATCTAATTTTTCTCTTGATCATCTGAATCTACGCCTAGATTATAAGAGTATACCTTCTCTTTACGCATCTTCACCTTGCTCTCCTCTTTCTTGTTTTTTTTGGGGCTTTCTTGGCATTTTAGGGCCTTACATTATTGTTCATCACAACTTTCTTTTGTTCTTTTGCTCCACTTAAATTCTAGATTACAATCCTTTATTTATTGAATTTTACAACACAACTCCTATTTAGACTATGAGATAATCTAGGTCATTAGATACTTGAAGAATCTTTATCAATCCTATTAGGAGTTGATCTTTTTGATCTAGAAGGATTCTAGACCTTTACATCTTTAAAAACAAATCTTCATTGAATAGGAATTGAATCCTATTCATACTCCTGAAACGAAAACTCACAGTCGCCTGAAAAGGAAACTGCTTCACCTTGATTTGCTTTTTCTGCTTCAAGCCATCGTCCTCTCTAACTCAATTGGATTTTCTTGAACCATCATCTCCTCTTGAAAACAAGGCAAAATCTTAGCAATCTCCACTTTGACTTGTTTTTCAAGGTTTTAGTAAGACATCTTGCGATTTTGGATTGCTACCTTGATTCTTTCCTTGGTTGTAACCTTACTGTAAAGTTTTCACTCTTGCCCCCTCTCCCCTGGGCCTTTGGCTGTTTACTGTCATGCCTTGGGCCATCTCGGGCCTTGCTCTAATGCGCTCTTTCTTTAATCGTCCTGCAACATTTAGACCCATCACAGTTTTCCTGGAAGCTTCTCGAAGTGAGCTCTCTTAAAACTTTTCATTTAAACTCCCTGACTTAGTTTCTTTCTCTTACCTTGCATTTATCACCGTCACCACTAGCAAATTTCACTTTGTGACGCCTTACCCGCTATGGGGCCCTGACGGTCTTGAGGCAATCTGCCTCTAATTCTACCGTGGTCTTACCAATTTTACACAAACATTTTGAGGGCTTGTCGTGCCATGGTCTTTCATTGATCACTTAGCGATGGTGCACCTTCCATTGATGTTATAACCTTGAGACTTACCATCTTCACATAACTGTCATGGTCTTATGGGGCCTTCCTGCCAGCCACCGCCATGGTTTCCTTCCATCAACTAGGCTGCCATCCACCACTGCATTGATATTTGTCAGATCTATTACCCTACTATTGATGATCTTCAAAATTGATAGATCCACCAATGCCTGCATAATCTCACTGTGTCATGACTAGTCCGTCGTAACGTTGACCGTGATCTCCGTCAATTCTTTTACTGAACTATACAGAACCTGCACCAAACCTTAGAATCTCCTCGATTTGCACCCACCATTGCATTCAGAACACCGAAAAACATAGTATTCGATATCTTGATCGTCTGAATCCGACTACGATTGCACGATCTACCTTCCGATCAATCTCGTTCGTTGATCGTCTTCATCACCCTATGCTGTTTTTCCTTTGACTTGCTGCTGCAACGAGTCTCCATGGGACGCCTTGTCCGATGCCTACGTGAGCTCGTCAAGCTCGTCTTGTCGTCCGCCATTGGCAATGATCCGATCATCGCCTCTACGTCTATCGTATTCAGATCTGAGTATCATTGAGTCTTGACGACTCTACCTTGATCAGTATACTCCAAAAGTCATTGATTTTACCTTAAAACAAATCTGAACTTTTTTTGTTGTTTTCTTCATCTTAATGCCTCCGCCGAACTCCATCGACTCGACATCTTCTTCGTTTAGAGCACTTGAGTCTTGAATGAATACCATCAATTCTGATACCATTTATTGTGACAAAATTGATACACTCTGATACCAATTATCGCGTGCATTATTCGAGATATCATACTTACTATGATCCAAATAGTTGAGAGATATGGAGATCCCGGCCAACGACCTCAATCACGCCATGAGATCGATTACCTCGATAACACATGATGAATATTAAAAGATATAGAGAAGAAACACAAAATTTAACGTGATTCGTCCCAAACATAGCTTACATCCATGGGAGAACTTGAGAGAGTTTTATTAATAAACTTGATACAAAGAGATCTAACTTTCCTCTTGATGAAACAAGAGTATTCACCTTCCCCCTTGAATCTACGCCTAGATTACAAGAGTATTGTAGGCTATCAACTAATTACTAAGGATAAAGCCTCAGACGTGGACCTCGCAAATACGAAGGTTAACATGGAGGTCGCCAGACGCGGACCTCACGTCCTTTGTTAAACACAGAGGTCGTTAGACGCGGACGTCACGTCCTTTTTCAAACGCGGAGGTCACCAGACGCAGACCTCGCGTCTTTTATCAAATGCGAAGATAGTGTTTCAACATAGACGCGAGCTTGTAAGCTCCGCTCTCAACATCAGAGCGAGGTCTGTGTCCAACGCGAGACCCATGTTTCTGCTGTAATTGCCAGTCATGACTGGGTCAATCACTCTCACGTTCTCCCCACTTAATGAGAGATTAATCTCCATTAATGGAGAGATTTAAAGAGACCATTACACCCTAATTCCTCTGTAAATAACTATGAATAGCTAGAGAAAAGGGGGACCTCTAAAAAGGAGGCTGAAGAGGAGAGTCCTGATGGAGGAATCCAAGAAGCCATAGGCAGAGCAGGAGTGTTGGAAGAGGAACTCAAGAAGCCATAGGCTAGAAGAGGAGTATCCCTAAAAAGACATACTTGATGCTTAAAGCTGAATAATTACAGAAAGCTGAAAGCTAAGCACAAGGCTGCTGAACACACATTGTATTGAAGGAGAAAACTCTATAAACTTGCTGAGTTCAAATTGCGTTTCTAATCTCTTTGAGATTTCAGCCACTGATTAAGATTTCATACCTGACCAATGCGCTGCCAACGAGAGTAAGAATATCCGATGATCAAGCTTTCAGTTCTGCTCATCAACAGAAAACAAGAATCACTTTCCACCGCTACATTAAGAACCCAGCCTTAAATAAAGGAAAAATCCAACCATTCTTCTCTCTTTTGTAATCAGATTACTGAACTGTTGTAATTTTCTTTACGATCAAATAAAATTTTTTACACGCCTTCAATTTTTCTGAGGAAACAAATATACCTTTTTTCTATGCATTTTCACCTTACTCCTCTCTTTCTTGGCTTTTTAGGGCCTTTTTGGCTTTTTAAAAGCTTACATTATTGTTCACCATAACTTTTTTCTATTCTTATGTTCCACTTAAATCCTACGTTACAATCTTTATTTATAGAATTTTATATTATAACTCCTATTTGGACTATGAGATGATCTTGGTCATTAGGTGCTTGAAGAATCTTGATCAATCTTATTAAGAGTTGGGCACTTTGATCTAGAAGGATTCTAGACCTTTTAAACTTTAGAAACAATCTTCATTGAATATGAATTGAATTCTATTCATACTCCTCCTGAAAAGAAAACTCGCAATCACCTGAAAAGGAAACTGTTTCACCTTGATTTGCTTCTTCTATGTCAAACTATCGTCTTCTCCAACTCAATTGGATCTTCTTGGACCATCATTTCCTCTTGAAAATAAGGCAAAATCCTAACAGATTTAGGATCACAACTGCCTTCTTTTGATGCAGAGGAACCGAAGAATTAAGAGAATCATTTGATTTCATTGGCTTGAAACGTTATTGTGTATTCTATATGCAGTCCTATCCTAACAATTTGGATAAGAATCATAGAGACTATCTCAAAGATGTCTCAATTAAAGAACCAAGCAAGCTTCTAATCACCTTGCGATGTGGATTAGAGTTGTGATTGATTTAGAGTTGATTCTGACTAATCACTGAATTATACATCATAACAATATTTTTCTTTTGCTTTGGCGCAGATTTCCCAATAGGGCTTTCGAAAGATATATTCTTGTATATTTAGAGAGATTTTAAGACTTTTATTCCAAATCTTCTTATGCGAAGAAAACATTTAACCAGGTTTTCACTATGAGAACACCCCCACGTCCTAATACTCCATGACTCTGCAAGCACTGCTCAAGTACATAAAGTAAAAATATAGGAATCCTTCGATCATGATTCACGGAAATAGCAATCACTCCTTTCCTAGTTAATAAGCATTTGCAAGAAAGTAGTCTAAAGTTGTGATTTACATATATTTCAATGAGTTCAGGATATAGGGAGTTTGATGTCAGCCCAACTAATGGGAATGGTACGGGTGATGATTACAGAGTAAATTACCTGCATGAATATATAGGAAGCTTGCTTCCAACAATAAGGTATTCTCTTCTTTCATGTGCACAATATGTTGATGATCTATCATCAATCAAACAATAGAGAAACACTGAGTTGAAGACTTGGCAGCGGAAGCGGAAGCGTAGAAGATCTACTACTAGTAATCAATCACCACACAACTATGAAATATAAGATTTAACGTTGTTCGATAATGTGCCTACGTTCACGGGAAGGATGAGAGAAATCTTTATTGAAAACAGAGAAGAAAATACTAGAGTTACAAGAAGACCTCTCTTACAACTCTCAATGGTAGAATTCTAAAATTTCTCTTGAATTCTTGACATATCTTCAAACGGCCACCCCCAAGGGGTTTACATAGGCATCTATCTTAATCCAAGACGAACTCAAATCAGCACCTCCTCAGAGAAATAGGAAACCCGTATCCAAATCAAAACAGGAGACAGATCCGCATTAGAAAACTGCCAAAACCTGAAGTCTTCTCCAATGAATACGAAGAGATAGATCCTATTAAGAAACTAGCAGAACCTGAATTCTTCTCCAATGAATATGAGGCACTTTAAATACTAACAATTTCCACCTTGACTAATATTCATTGAGTCCTTCCGTAGAAATTGGCTTCTACTTCATTCGCCTTCCTTTCTTCCCCTTTTGTGATTTCACATGGCTCCCTCCCAAGAGCCCGTTCATCACTTTACCTTTGGAGAATCTTGATGAAATTCAAAGATGCTCTGAACTTTTCCACCGAGATGGTCTTCGTCATCATATCTGCTGGATTCTTCTTCGTGTTGATCTTTATCAAATCGATCACCTCATCATCCACGACCCACTGATGTATCTTGTGATATCTCACATCAACGTGCTTCGTCCGCTTGTGATACCTGTGATCTTGAGTGAGATGAATCGCACTTTGGCTATCGCAATGAACCTGAACTGAATCTTGTATGATGCTAAATGTCTCAATCAATCCTTTCAACCACAAAGCTTCCTTTGATGCCTCAAACTGCAGCCATGTATTATGCTCTGTCGTTAAAAAAGCAATTGTATTTTGCAACTCTGCTTTACAACTAATGATGCACTCAGCTACTGTAAACACATAGTCCGTCGTAGAGCTTTACTGATCAAGATCTCCTGCATAATTTGCATCAACATAGCCTTGCAGTAACCTAGCTTTCCTGTTTCAATCTCTGAAATATCAAGCCTAGTCTCGCAGTCCCTCGCAGATATCGTAACACTCACTTCACTGCTTCCCAATATTGCTTTCCTGAATTTGACATGAACCTACTTACTATACTAACTGCATAAGTTAAGTCAGGCCTAGAACAGACCATAACATACATGAGTGATCCTACCACACTAGCATATGGTACTCGAGACATCTCATTCTCCTCTTCTGGTGATTGTGGACACTGCTTGGAGGATAATTTGAAGTGACCTGCCAAAAGAGTGGTGACTGGTCTTACTTTTGTCATGTTGAATCTCTTCAACACCTTGAGAACATGTTCTCCTGGGATAGCCAAAGTCTGTCTGAGCCTCTGTCTCGAGTGATCTCCATACCTAAGATCTTCTTAGCTTATCTCAAATCCTTCATTTCAAATTTCTTCTTGAGCAGAGTTTTAAGCTTCTGAACATGTGTCTTATTTTTCGCAGCAATCAACATATCATCCACATATAACAGCAAATATGTCGGATCATTACTCTGCTTAAAATAGACACAACTATCATACTCACATCGGTTGTATCTGGCATTGATCATGAAAGAGTTGAACTGTTTGTATCACTGCCTGGGAGACTGCTTAAATCTATAGATGGACTTTTTTTAGAAAGTACACTTTGTTTTCTTTACCTCCATGAATATAAGTTTCAGGTTGTTTCTGTAAATCACCTAGAGGGGGGGGGTGAATAGGTGATGGCTAATCTAATGATGGTCACTTAAAGGCAAATGATGAATATAATGCGAAAGCTAAAAGAAATTATGACCAATAAAAAACTTTTACACTAAACACTATGTATAACACAAGAGTGTTGCCGAATTCCCGTGAAGGGCTCTGGACAAACTCCTCTAGATTCCCCTTGAATGGGTTGAGGTGCCGCATTGGCTCTCTTGGTGTTGAATACACAGTGTTAGTCACAATCCCAAGCAATATATCAATATGAGCACAATGGATATCAAGCATGTGAATGAAAGCACAATAAATAGCATGCAAGATATAAAAGAGACAAAGAGAGAGAGAGAGAGAGCAATCACAAACACAAGGGATTTGTTTCGAGGTTCGAGCACACTTGCTCTATATCCCCGCCTTCGACACACGAAGGATTTCCACTATGCAAGATCCCAATGGATCTCTCCTCGGTGCCGCAACACCTACAAGCCCTCGGACTCCCTAGTCCCGTACACACCGCAAGCCCACCGGCTCGCCGAGGCCGCACCTCAAACAACCGAGTCCGCACCCGAACTCAAAACAACGACGAGCACACTTGCCCGTCTCCTCAAAGAACAAGGAAAAGATCTTTGGTGATCACAACACTTTGGTCACCTAAAGTACTCTCACTACAACACACCTATAGGATGTATAATCAATGGATAGCTCAAGTGTGGTGTGAGAAAAGCAAGGATGTGAAAGTGGAGGAAAACTCAAAGACTTTCTTTAACACTCTTGATAAAAACTTCCTTTTGATTGGAAGAATTAGCTCTCAAATATGTGGAGAAAACTCTTTTAAAAGACTGGGAAAAACTAGCTCAAGGCTCTCCTAAAATCTTGTATCAAAACAATGACAAGACCCCCCAATTTATAGGCCAGGAAAATATAGCCGTTGGGATCTGTCAGTACTGCCGGTCGACCGCCAACGGTCGGATTTCTGACCGTTGGAGCCACGGTCGACCGGTGCGGTCGACCGAACTTTCCAGAGAGCACTGCTCTCTAGAGCGGTCGACCGGCACGGTCGACCGACCACCAGTACACACAGGCGTGCACATTTGTGCACGTCGGTCGACCGGCCCGGTCGACCGACTCCTGTATTAGTCGACTATTAAGGGCTAGTAGACTTATACGAAGCCTGAAACAGTTTTTCTGGGATTAAAAAGTTTGTCTTTTTGGCTCAAATAAAATCCCATAAAATACTAAAAAATCTACAAAAATAGTTTTACCAATATACTTTGATATACAAACATGCTTGCACAAAATCTAGGCATGTTATAAAAGATTGGACTATTTTTGTAGCTTGGAAATATTTGCCCATGATAAAAACTGTATTTTTCTAAAACAATATTTTCCAAAACATATTTCCAAATCTTCATCAAATACAAAAACAAGATATATTTTTAAGGCATAGTGTGTATGGATATGATCCACTACACAATCATAATACAATATCTATGTTTTTGTCATAAAGCTCTAAATAAGGTTTTGGTTGAAATATATAACTTTGAATAACAAAAATCAAAACTATGTTTTTCCAAAATGAAAGTCTTTTCTAAATCTGAAAATTCTTTATGAAAAGACAACAAATCAAGAGTGTGTGTGTGATATCTACTTGAGCAATCCACCAACTATCTATCCTTTACATTTTTAACTAAAAACAAAAACTAAATCTTATACCTAGACACAAGTCTTCATCTTGAAGTCTTCACTTGAAGGCTTCTCATCTTCTTGACTTGGTCCAAGCTTGATCCAAAAGCTCCTTGGATCACACCGTGCTAGCTCCAAATCTTGACATTTTGTCCTTTGTTGAGCTATGCACCTACTAAGATCTTGATAATGAATCTGTCACTAATTAAACACAAGATCATTAGTAAACATAACTTCATGAGTTGATCATCATCAAAACTAGGGTGATAGACCTTTGGGCCAACAATCTCCCCCTTTTTGATGATGACAAAACTCATGAGGTTATTATGCATGGATTAAAGTAAAGCTTCAAAGAAGCTCCCCTTAACTCATGCATAACACAAAATAATAAATATATGCAATGAAGCTCATAAACATGTATGCAAGTATGGAGATAAAACATGCAACAAGCATAAATCAAAATCTTTTTCTCCTATTTGCAATACAAAACATATATGCATAAATAACAAGGAAGACAAATACTTCTCCCCCTTAAGCAATGAAAACATGCATATATACTCAAATACTTCTCCCCCTTTTGTCAATCATCAACAAAGGGTTCAAAGTAAAATCAAATAAATTTTTCTCTCCTTTTTTGTCAAACAAAAAGATCAAGAAGGGGTAATACAAATCAATCAATAAAGATTTATATGCGATATACATTCATGAAGAGGAAGACGCTAAGTTAGCTTCCCTACACATATGCATTACATGAAGAAGGGATGATAAGCCCTAACTCACATAACACATATTATGTAATGCATAAGAAGAGATGTGAAGCTCCCCCTACACACGTATATCATATAAAGAAGAGTTGTCAAGCTCCTCATAATTATAATATACTCAACATGAATGTATATGTAGAAGAGATGTTAAGCTCTCCTTGGATATAGGAAATACAAATCAAAAATTATTGAATTGTTTTCTTTAAAATTTTGAACTTACTTAATAAAACACATTTTGAGATATCAAATCAACATATTTTTTAATATCAATAGTAAACATATGAAAATTTTTATTTTTCATCATAAACTTTGTGCTTTTTTTAAAAAAATGTGAGCCAATTGTGAGTTAAGCACATGAAAATCATATATATGTATGAGAAATGAGTATACCAAGTGAAATTGAAACATACATATATATAAGAAACAAAATATGAGTATATACAAAATAAGTTCATATTGATACCATTGAAACGATTCAATGATACCAATTGATATAACAATAAAATCAAGTGTATATCTCATAACCTACCACCCTTCATATGCACAAGGTAAAAAATTTTCAATGAAGCATACAAGGCATAATCGCCCATCCATCCTCCCATAGATGGTAGGGGTTTTCAAAAATAGATTTGAAAATAAGCTTAGTTTGAAAAACTCTACCAAATGAAGAATTTGCACTAGGAAAATGTTTTTCATGAAATACAAGTAAATCACATGGCACTAAAAACACTCTAATATCCATGAAGTCCATAAAATTTTCAAAAGAGGTGAGTGCACTAGTGTTATGTGGAACATGGTATCATGAAAATGTCAATAAAGCTCAATATTTCTTTAAATGAGAAAACATGAAAATCATCACAAAAAATTTTTTTTATTAAAAAAATATATATTTCAAAATATATGTATGTTTTGACAACACAATAAGTATACATACATATCTCTTAAACACAATTGAGTCCATATAAATAGATTTGCATTAAAGGCAAATGACTCAAGAGGTATACATGTATATCTTAAAATTTGGCAAAATACACATATACATGAAATGAAAAACACATGATCATAAATCAAATCCAAAAAGTGGGAATATAAGTTTAAACATGTATGTATCATCAAAACAAGCAATACAAGCACATTTCATGGGTTCAAATAAGCGTTCTAGCACAAATATAAATAGATTTATTTGTGGCCCACGACATGTACAAGTATAAATCCTAGTGTTGATAAAAACTAACATATAAACTAATATTCAAATCATGAAGCATCAAATTTTGAAAAAAATAGAATCATGTGTCAATCTCAAAAATTATTTGAAGAACAAATAACTAGTATAAATTGTTTTTTGAAAACTAGTTAAAGATCCTTCAAATATATCAAATCTTATGTTTTTCATAACATAACTAGATACATAAAAATTTAAGTACTCATGGTCTATAAGGCTCAAAATGTTTTTAATAAAAATGTGAGTGTTAAATGATCATGTAAATAGCATTTTATGAAAATAGTCAATGAAGCTCATAAGTCACATTTTAACAAAAACACGAAAAATCAAAAACACTAATCTTCATGGTATATGTATGATTAATCTAAATCTAACAATACACATACATATCCCAAATCTAAAAGAGTCTATTATAATGATGTTAGCATGAAGGCAAGAGACTCACGGGTATACATGTAATTTATTAGATTTGAATTAAAAATACATATACATGAAGTAAAGCATAAAAATAGGCATAACAAGTATAAATGAAAGAATCATCAAAACTAGACTATGCATATGCAAATAGTGGGTACAAATGAGCATGAAGTTCAATCATATATGCAGTGTTCTAAATGGCGGCCACAGCGGCTACATCGGCCGGGAAAATTTATCGGGAATGGGGATATATCGGGGACATATCGGGGATATTTTCAAAAATCGGATGTCAAAATCAAACTGTAAATATACATATCTTCTTGTCTTAAATTGCATCTCAATAAGACAATATATTCATAAATTATATAAAGCTACATAAAACATCATACTATATGTTTTACATATACTTGACTCGATAACTTGCATTAAGCTTATAAATGCATAATCAATATCTAAGTGTAGAATCTTCACAAATGTCACATTGTCACACTCGCTCAAATTACCCAAATACCTAACATACAAATTGAGTGTAAAACGCTATATCGGGTCCAAAATCGGCGAAATTGCGGCTGATATATTGGGTCCATACCGATTTATCGGCAATTTTGGGTGAAAATCGCTATATCGGTTTGGATGTGCCAATCATTGCGGCTAGGTGCCGTAAACGCAATATCGGCGCAATATCGGGGTTATATCGGGGATATTAAAACACTGCATATATGAATCAATTGTAATTCACTATTTGTATATGTATACATGCACGTTTTGATAAAATCTTCATTTAAACATGTAAATACCACATGAAGCACAAAAATATGAACATGCTATGAATATGAAATTAAAAGCATGTACATAAAAAGTAGGAGTTTAGAAATTGTTACCAACTCCAAAGCTCCAAATATGGTGGTCTTTCCACCAAAGCTCCTTGATAGCGATGCATCCAAATGTTTGTCCATCAAGTCCATTGCATCCACTACCAAGGCACCAATCCTCTCACGTCTTGTGAGAGCCCTCACCTACATCAAAAGCAAATGGTGGGGGTTTTAGTACCCATATTTCTTGTAGGGTCACGGGGGTTAGCTTTGTTGTAAGGAACCCAAAATCTTTATTCTTAGCAAAATTAAAATGATCTAATCTATCATAACAATATTTTGCTAAATGGCCTTGCGGCCACAATGTGTACATACGTACACCGTTGTATGCTATGCTATGTGTAGGAGTGTGATCATGTTGTGCAACATAAGCATGATGATGTGCATGAATGAATGTAGTTTGTTTCTTTGAAAACATTGACTCCAACCTAGAATGATTGAAAGCACAAGAGTTCAAAGTCGAACTCAAACCATCCATTTTATTTTTCAAATTTTTAATCTCATTAGTTGTGGCATGTAAAGCATGATGAGATATATGATTATTTTTCTTTTTCTTTTGTGAAACAAAATCCTTTTCTTTTTCAACAAATTTTCTTTTCAAAGTAATATTTTCTTGAAAAAAACTTTTTGTTTTTTTCACCAAATCAATTTTATTTTTCAAAGTATTGTTTCCTTCACACAAATCATTCAATTTTGAAATAAGGAAACATTTTCATTTTTCAAATCTTTATTTTTTTTCTAAGTATGCAATCTTAGATTTGAAGGAATCATTTTCTTTAAGCATGCAATCAAAATCCTTTTTCAAATTTTGTTATCTTTTTCTAAACATGCAATGCTAGATGTAAAAGAATCTTGTTCTATATGCATGCAAGCAATGTTCTTTTTCAAATTTTATTTTCTTTCTTAAGCATGTCATATTTTTCAAGAATTGTTTGGCAAATGAAGTGAGCTCATCATATGACATGTCCTCATCATCGGATTCGGAGTTACCTCAAGGGGGTTATCCCCTTGGACCATATAGCATACGTTGGAGATGTCGCTTCCAACGTCCGAATCGCTCCCCGCATAGTATAGATCCTTTTCGCCAAGGGAGGTGAGGGTATTCCATACTACAAAAGCCGAATCAATATTAGCAACTCTAGATAAATAAACATCATTTAGGGTAGACTTGATAGCATGAAAGGGCTTTTGCATTAGCCTCAAAATTCTTACCATTTGAGCAATATGAATCATTAGATATGGCAAGATAAACATGAAAACCTAAGGCTTTGAGGTACAAGGACATCTTCACCTTCCATATATGGATGTTAACAATGTCAAACATGGGTGGTGACATGAAGTCCTGGTGTGTGTATAAAATCATGTGATTAGCCTAAAAATGAGGATCTTTTTACTCTAGGTTGTTAGACCAAAATCAGAGTACCAAGCTCTGATACCAATTGTAAATCACCTAGAGGGGGGGTGAATAGGTGATGGCTAATCTAATGGTCACTAAAGGCAAATGATGATATAATGCGGAAGCTAAAAGCAATTATGACCAAATAAAAACTTTTACACTAAACACTATGTATAACACAAGAGTGTTGCCGAATTTCCCGTGAAGGGCTCTGGACAAACTCCTCTAGATTCCCCTTGAATGGGTTGAGATGCCGCGTTGGCTCTCTTGGTTGAATACAAGTGTTAGTCACAATCCCAAGCAATATATCAATATGAGCACAATGGATATCAAGCATGTGAATGAAAGCACAATAAATAGCATGCAAGATATAAAAGAGACAAAGAGAGAGCAATCGCAAACACAAGGGATTTGTTTCGGGTTCGAGCACACTTGCTCTACATCCCCGCCTTCGACACACGAAGGGATTTCCACTATGCAAGATCCCAATGGATCTCTCCTCGGTGCCGCAACACCTACAAGCCCTCGGACTCCCTAGTCCCGTACACACCGCAAGCCCACGGCTCGCCGAGGCCGCACCTCAAACAACCGAGTCCGCACCCGAACTCAAAACAACGACGAGCACACTTGCCCGTCTCCTCAAAGAACAAGGAAAAGATCTTTGGTGATCACAACACTTTGATCACCTAAAGTACTCTCACTACAACACACTATAGGATGTATAATCAATGGATAGTTCAAGTGTGGTGTGAGAAAAGCAAGGATGTGAAAAGTGGAGGAAAAACTCAAAAACTTTCTTTTACACTCTTGATAAAAACTTCCCTTTTGATTGGAAGAATTAGCTCTCAAATATATGGAGAAAACTCTTTAAAAAGACTGGGAAAAACTAGCTCAAGGCTCTCCTAAAATCTTGTATCAAAACAATGACAAGACCCCCCAATTTATAGGCCAGAAAAATATAGCCGTTGGGATCTGTCAGTACTGCCGGTGCGCCCGACGAGGCCGGTCGACGGCCAACGGTCGGATTTCTGACCGTTGGAGCCACGGTCGACCGGTGCGGTCGACCGAACTTTCCAGAGAGCACTGCTCTCTGGAGCGGTCGACCGGCACGGTCGACCGACCACCAGTACACACAGGCGTGCACATTTGTGCACGTCGGTCGACCGGCCCGGTCGACCGACTCCTGTATTAGTCGACTATTAAGGGCTAGTCGACTTATACGAAGCCTGAAACAGTTTTTCTGGGATTAAAAAGTTTGTCTTTTGGCTCAAATAAAATCCCATAAAATACTTAAAAATCTACAAAAATAATTTTACCAATATACTTTGATATACAAACATGCTTGCACAAAATCAAGGCATGTTATAAAAGATTGGACTATTTTTGTAACTGGAAATATTTGGCCCATGATAAAAACTGTATTTTTCTAAAACAATATTTTCCAAAACATATTTTTCCAAATCTTCATCAAATACAAAAACAAGATATATTTTTAAGGCATAGTGTGTATGGATATGATCCACTACACAATCATAATACAATATCTATGTTTTTGTCATAAAGTTCTAAATAAGGTTTTGGTTGAAATATATAACTTTGAATAACAAAAACCAAAACTATGTTTTTCCAAAATGAAAGTCTTTTCTAATCTGAAAATTCTTTTATGAAAAGACAACAAATCAGAGTGTGTGTGTGATATCTACTTGAGCAATCCACCAACTATTATCCTTTACATTTTTAACTAAAAACAAAAACTAAATCTTATACCTAGACACAAGTCTTCATCTTCTTGAAGTCTTCACTTGAAGGCTTCTCATCTTCTTGACTTGGTCCAAGCTTGATCCAAAAGCTCCTTGGATCACACCGTGCTAGCTCCAAATCTTGACATTTTGTCCTTTGTTGAGCTATGCACCTACTAAGATCTTGATAATGAATCTGTCACTAATTAAACACAAGATCATTAGTAAACATAACTTCATGAGTTGATCATCATCAAAACTAGGGTGATAGACCTTTGGGCCAACAGTTTCATGTATATCTTCTCCTCCAGCTCACCGTACAGAAATGCTATTTTGACGCCCATCTGTTCCAACTCTAGATCAAACTGAGCAACTATCGCCAATAATATCTGAATAGATATATACTTGACTACAGGAGAAAAAATCTCATTGTAGTCAATACTCTCCTTCTGAGTATATTCTTCGGCAACTAACCTTGCCTTGTACTGCTCATTGTCCTTCTTGTGAAAGACCCATCTACAACCTATTGCCTTAGAGTCCTTTGGAAGATCGACTAATGTTCATGTTTGATTTCTATCCAAAGACTCCATCTCTTGCTCCATGACTGTAATCCACTTGCTGTGATCATCTGCCTCGATCGCTTTCCTGTAACTGTCAGGTTCTTCTGTTTCTATTACTAATACGAAAGAGACATGATCATCGTCCTAACCATACCTTGTTGGTGCACCGCAACTCTGACTAACCGCCTCAACGATTTAGGTTGCTCTTGAGTAGCCTCCTGGTTGTCTCCATCTGGATCTGAGGAGTTCTCTTCTGACCCTTCAAGCCTTTCAGGGCTCTCTGAGAACTCAATTTTTTTCCTGAGTGTCTGCCGAACTGTTTGAAGCTCCACCTTGTGCATTATCCTCCGTCTCTAACTTTTCGCATATTGATTCTTCATCAAAGACCACATCTCTGCTGGTAAAGACGTTCCTTTTCTCGGGATCCAAAGTCTGATACCCTTTACTATTTTGGTGAACCTGATGAAGATACACTTCTTAGACCTGAACTCCAGTTTGTTCCTTTTATAGCTATCAACCAAACTATATGCCGGACAACCGAAAATTCGTAAGGTTGAATAGTCCACAGATACTCCTCGCCATATCTCTTTTGTGATCTGAAGATCAATAGCTATTGATGGTGACATGTTTACCGGATAACTCGCATGATTAACTGTCTCTGCCCCAAATCTTTCTGACATGTCAGCCTATAATCTGATACTGCAAGCACGCTCTGTAAGTGTCCGATCATGCGCTCTGCTACTCTGTTTTGTTCTAGTCACCCTTAAATACTTAGCTGGTATTGTGCCCTTACTTGCTTAGTATTTGAATTCTTTGGAGGATACTCGCCTCCATTATCGGACCTCCAGACTTTCACCTTCCGTCCCGTCTGATTTTCCATCAAAGTTTTTCACTCTTTGAACTTCTAAAATACTTTTGATTTTTGCTTCATGAAGTATACCCAAACTTTTCTTGAAAAATCATTTATGAAAGTAACATAATACCTAGCACCTCCAACAGATGGCAAAGGCCCCCACACATTCGTGTGTGTGAGATTTAGCAAGCCCTTTATCTTGTGCTGAGATGTAGAGAAATCTACTCCACGTTGCCTACTCATAATGCAAAATTTACAAAGATCAAGTTTGCAATATTTGATACCTTGTAGAGCACTCCTTTTGTGCAGAACTTGAAGACCTCGCTCTCTCATGTGTCCAAGACGTATGCGCCAAAGTCTTGTAGTATCCTCCTTCTCTGTTGCTGCTGAAGCGTCACCAATAATAATGTTTCAAGTAAACTTGTACAAGTTTATTGTCCGTTCTTCTTTGAGAATCGTCATAAAGCCTCTAGTAACTTTGATTCCTCCATATACACTACGAAACTTGTACCATTGAGCTTCCAAAGCTCCCAACGAGAGAAGATTCTTCTTTAAATCCGGAATGTGTCGAACGTTCGTGATGGTTCGGAACCTGTCCATCAAACATCCTCATACGGATGTTGTCGATGCCAACAGTCTTACACACAGCATCGTTTCTCATCATAACAGAGTCTCCATCATAAGGCTTGTAAGTAATGAACCACTCTCTTTTTGGGCATATGTGGTTGTGCACCTGAGTCAAGTAACCAAGCATCTGAGTATTTACCTTTTCCTGACTCAGCCGTTAAGACATCACATGAATTCTCATCTGCTTCTTCAAAAAACCCCGGCTTGATATGACTTTCACTAGTATTAGCCCTATCAAAAGCTTTGCTGCCTTTTCTTTTCAGCATCTCCTTGTGTCTCATATAATTTTTTTTGATATGCCCTGGTTTCTTACAAAAGTAGCAAGAGAAATTGTTAGAAGCCTCTGGATCCTTTTTGGGTCTCCTACTTTTTTATCTTCCCCTTTGGCCCTTGACAACCAATCCCGAGACTTCTCTGTAGAATCTGTCTTTTCATCAGCTCGTTGTTCTGGAGCATCTGCCTAACATCTTCTAAATCTAAGGTCTCCTTATCATACATGATGTTGGTTACCAAGTGGTCATAACTTGATGAAGAGAAGAGAGTAACAGAAGAGTTTTGTCTTCTTCTTCTAACTTAACCTCTAGAGTTAACAAGTCACTTAAAATTCTATTAAAAGTATTAAGATGTTGTAGAATAGACGTACCTTCTTTCATTCGAAGGTTGTATAACTGCTTCTTAATGAAAGAGCTTGTTCGATAAACTTCTCGTCATGTAAAGACTTTCTAGCCTATACGAAAGACCAGCAGTTATCTCCTCGTTCATCACGTTGTAGAGGATCTCATCTGATAGGCATAGTATGATCATTGCCTTTGCGCAGAAGTCGATGTCGATTCACTCGTCATCCTCCATTTTCGATGGTTTCTTCTCAATACCAAGTAGGGCCTCGTGTATGCCTCCTTCATGAGCAATGATGTTACTCGCATCTTTCATAACATGAAGTTGGACTTCCCAATAAATTTCTTCACCTCGAACTTGGTTATCGTGGTCGTCTTTCTAGCCATCACTTTGACACCAATTGTTGATGATGTATCACTGATAAAATAACAGAGAAATACCGAATTGAAGACCCGGCAGCAGAAGCGAAAGCGTACATGATCTACCACTAGCAAGCAATCACCACCAACAGCCAAAAAACACAAGATTTAACGTGGTTCGGCAATGTGCCTACGTCCACGGGGAGAAGGGGAGAAATCTTTATTATAAAACATAGAAGAAAATATAAGAGTTAAAGAAGATCTCTCTCTTACAACTCTCAATGGTGGAATTCTAGAATTTCTCTTGAATTCTTGACACACCTCGAAAAGACCATCCCCAAGGGGTTTATATAGGTATTTAGGATGATTCTAATCCAGCACGAACTCAAATCAAACATCTTCTCAGGGAAATAGGAAACCTGTATCCAAATCAAAACAGGAAACAAATCCGCATTAGGAAACTGTCAAAACCTGAATTCTTTTCCAATGAATATGAGAACAGATCCGTATTAGAAAACTACCAGAACCTGAATTCTTCTCAATGAATATGAGGCACTCCAAATACTAACACAATAACATTAGGTACATGTAGAGAATATTTTCTAACTAGTATAAGTTTTATGGAATGAATTGTGCAGGAACAACTCAAACATACTGGGGACTTTAGTGGTGAATTGTGGATTGTTTCGAGCTTATATTTTGCTTCACTGCACGCTATGGTCTGTATGGAGTTAATTTCAGTGGAGCAGATAAAAACAGGCGATGTAATATGGGTGGATTGCAATCACATCAAATCAACAGAATTGAGAATTAGGATTTGGAAGAAGAATAAGTAAATGAAAATTAGGGCTTAAAAAAAATCAGATAAATTTGAGCTTCATACCGCTTGCACCACGAGCTTCATACCATAATCTCAAGAACTTAAAACTCATAAAATTTAAACTGATTTTTTTTTAATTCATTAATGCTTACCAATAAGAGAAGTATGTGGCCTATTTATAGGCTCTACAAAAGTTTAATTTCTGGATATAACCGATATGATACTAAAAAACACAATAAAGAAAACACTAAACTCAAAATAGACTAAAGCGTAAAAATATCTGGCAAACTGAGTGATGTCCTCATCATTTCCCCCAGGGTAAGAGAAACTCGACCATGTCGAGTGAGGGCTCCCCTCACGAAGTATCTCAATCAGGTCATGGTGGTGGTCGAGGAATCAACAATGGTGCATCACGTCGAGACCATAGTGGTGGAGGTGGAGCTGGCCTCCATGACGGATCGACTGTAAAAGATGATAACTTGATCAAGACACTATAGTAGACAAAGGCGCATCATCCCTGCTGAAGATGGAGCTGATATTAGGATCTCATGGGATATCCAACTCATCAGTCATGAGAGCAAGCCTCTTTAAACTTCTAGATCAACATGTGCGCCAAACATGTGACTTCCTCACAATCTCAGGGTGACTCGTAATAATCACCTCATTGTCAACTGCAAATTTCTGCAACATGCTGATAAACACGATTTTATTTCATTTTTATGCTCCTATTTATCTATCATTTATAAATAAATAATACTACTCTTGTGTTCTTAGTGGATATACAGATAACTTTCAAGGAGGAGAGAGAGAGCGAAGTAGAATGATTGGTTTTCGCAAAAAGTTCAACAATGAAGATCACCACTTTTCAAAAATGCTGTGATGTTTTTATCATAGCTTTTGTATAGAACATCAAAAGAGGTCATCTAAGAGTTTACGGAAAGAGAATTCAAAAATCTACAACTTTCATGTTAAAGTCTTCTACTAATTCGACCGTTCTGCTACTCAAAATTGTAGAAAAAATTTTGCTCTGATTCTGAACTAATTTTGAAATGTAAATATAAAAAGTTCAAGGGTTTTATGTAAATATTACTATTATATATATAAAAATGAGGACAAAGATGGGGGAATTCATTACGATTGTAGGCTGCATAATAGACCCGGTCATGTTCCAAAACTGGCAGTCCCAGCTCCGGAACCGCCAGTTCCCGGTTCCTCCATGTGAGGAACCGGCACCGCATAACTAATTATATATATATATATATATATATATATATATATATATATATATATATATATATATATATATATATATATATAGGGAGCTGATCCTCTAAGAACGGTTCTCACGGATTTCTGTGAGAACTTTCACGTGGGTCGCCGGATCTGATAGATCAAATCAAATAAACTAGATCTCTATCAGATCCGACAGCTCACGTGAAAGTTCTCACATGAATTCGTGAGAACCGTTCTTAGAGGATCAACTCACCCTCTGTGTTGTGTGTGGTGTGTGTGTGTGTGTGTGTGTGTGTATATTAAACGCAAACTTAAACAAACCAATCAATTAGCTTAATTGGTTAGAGCATTGTGCTTATATTTTCACGGTTGTAGGTTCAAATCCTGCTTGGGGCAAAAAAAGGTTTTTTTTTGAAATATGGTTAGGCCTGGGCCTGACCTGGCCCAGCTTGCCAGGCCTGAGTTGGCAGCCTGGGCTGCCGGCCAGGCCCAAGAAAAGGTTTAGAACCGGAACCGGCGGTTCTGTTTCTGAAAAAAATCAAACCGGAGGAACCGGACGGTTGGGCCCCGGTTCCAATTCGGTTCAGAACCGGGTTGAACTGGTTCAGGTTCTCATTTTCGAGACCCGATTCTAGTTCAAACCGCAGGCAGTTCGAACCGAACCATGATCGGGTCTACTTCATAAGGGTTTTTAGAGTTTCTTTTTTAGGTTGTTTTTTCCTCATGTATTGCGGTTATTTTTTTTGGCCACATTTTCCATTTCAATATTAAATTAATTTTCTTTGAGTGCTTTTGAATAATAGTGGTGCTTCTACTTGCTTTGATTTCATCCAATTATTGTGTAATCTATATCCAATCATTGTTTTTTTTTGGCTTCTCGCCCGGTTGCTCGCGTGGAATTGCGGCGACAGGACACGTCTTTTTCGACCTCTGTCAGCGCACACGACAGTGGCCTCAGTCAGCGCACGGGATAACAGTCTCATCCATACGTTTCATTCACTGTAGCATAACGAGAAAAGAGCGCTCTTTGGCTCTGCTGTGATCCCTGTGCAAGCGGGCAATGTGTGCAACAACGATCAAGATATCCATGACAAAGACAATGCATCATGTGCTGCCATGTATATGTAGAGAGAGGATCACAAATAAGAAAGTATAGTTTTTTTAAAACTATAATGACAGACGTTTTCGGTCGACCAGGCGGTCGACCGACATACACAAGAGTTGAAGTTGGTCGACCGCTCGGTCGATCGATGTTCCACAGAGAGAATAAGCCTGATTGTCGGTCGACCGACCGGCCAGCCAATCCAACTTTCTGAGGTTAATAGAGAGTTGGGACGTAGATCCCGACCGACTGGTCCCAACTCTGAGAATCTAACAGAGAGGTTAGGGGTCTTCGCGGTCGATCGGATAGTCGACCATACTTGAAACGGTCGACTAGTCGGTCGGGTCAGAGCAGTTTCTGGACCCAAACTGTTGCTATTTTTGGGGGGATTCTTCTTTTCTTTATAAATATAGGATGTGAACTCATTTTAGAATGTGAGCTTGCTAGAGTGAGTTCTTGAGAGAAACAACTGTAAATGTTCTTGTAATCTTGTGTAAATCATCAATAGATCTCTCTTTTCTGCCCCAGGAACGGAGGCATCTTGCCAAACCTCATAACTCGTCTCTTTCCCTCTCTTTGTGTGTGTTGTTTGTGATTTGATTTGTGTTCTTTAGCAGGTTCAGGTTCAACGAGTGGTATCAGAGCTCTAGGAAACACTTGAGCTTCACTTGGTGGAGTGGATCTTGATTGGAAGCTTGAATCTTGTAGTTCTAAGAATTGGTGTGATAAAAATCGGATTTTTATCTTGTCTTCAATCTTGGTAGAGAGATCAATGAAAACTCTCTTAGGTTTAAATGGAGGTAAAAACCTGAACTTTATCATTTGTAGTTCCATTCCGTAATTGTTCCACTTTGTTTGGTTGGGAATTGAAAAAGATGGCTGGAGAAACATTCGATAGGAGTTGTTCTTTTGTAGTAAAGAACATTCAAATGTCCATCACATACAGATTGATGTGGTGAAGTTTTATGGCACAAACAACTTTGGATTGCGGAGATCTGAGGTATTGGATGCGCTGAATGCACATAATTTAGAGGATACTCTTGAGCTTCAAGAGAAGAGACCAACAGAAGTAGATGAAAAGGTTGGAAGAAGATGAATCGAACGACGTATGGTGTTATTAGATCTTACTTAACAAAGGATCTAAAATATGATGTGATGAATAAGACTTCTACGAAGAAGATTTGAGAGATTCTCGCGAGCAAGTACTTGACGAAGAGTGTCGTGAACCGCTTGCATTTGAAGAGAAGACTATCATTTTTAAGTTGAAGTGATGAATTCCATTAGGGATCACATCAATATCTATACGAAGCTTCTTGCAGATTTGACAA
>JAVJIF010027616.1:0-52203 GCA_038442645.1 Agave tequilana | reverse complement strand
AAGTTTTGCAAAATAAAATTGATGCACATGTTTGCCATGCTAGTGTAGCTTCTTCATCTAGTCTACCTAATGCATGTACCTCTTCTTCTAAGATTAATGATGATATTTGTATGTTAAAGAAGAGAGTAGATTGTTTGGGCTCCACTATGAGCCAATGTGCCATGAACCATACACGCTTGGAAACCTTGGTTCGAAAGAAACAAGTTTCATCTTTTATGCATGCACACCCTCCACGGCATACACATGCTCCACACGGACACCATCAACACATGTATGCTCATGTGTACACATGTACACATTGTGGCCGAAAAGGCCATCTTGTTAAATTTTGCTATGATCGTTTACATGTTGAGAATTTAGCAAAGAAGTTTGATTGGGTTAGAGAAGGTACTAACCCTATGGACCCAAGAAGATATGGGTACCAAAGACCACCCCTCCTATTATTTTTGATGTAGGTGTGGGCTCTCACATGACGTGAGAGTGATGACACCTTGGAGTGGATGCGTTCCGGACTTAAGGAAATCAATTGGATGCATCACTTTCAAGGGAAGATTTGGTGGAGAGGACCACCATGTTTTGGAGACAAGGAAAGTTGCTTCTTCGGTTTTGGTAACAATCCTTTACTCCCATTTATTGTTTACATGCTTTTAATATTCATTGTTTATAGCATATTTTTGATGTCTATGGATTAGTATGTTCATTCCATGTTTATTAGATCCTTGACATACATGTATAGTATTTGAGACACACATGCTTATATGAACCCATACTTAGTGTTCTCACCTTTGTTTAAGCTATAATGTACATCATGAATCTAATACATGTGAATTCACATAGTAATCATGTTTTAGTCTTATCATGATGGTTTTTATACTTGTTTTTGATGCTTCATGTCTTGATTACTTGTTTAGATGTTAGTTTTCATTAAGACTAGTTATATACTTGTTCATAGAATGGGCGACAAATAATTCATATATAGTTGGGCTTGATTGCTTATTTGAACCCATTAGATGTGCTAGTATAATCTAGTTTTGATGATTCATGCATTTTAAACTTGTATTCCTATTTTTGAATTTGTTTTATGAGTTTTCACTTCATGTATATGTTTGTATTGCCAAACTTTAAGATATACATGTATACCCCTTGAGTCATTTGCCTTTCATGCAAATCTATATATGGACTCAATTGTATTTAGGGATATGTATGTATACTTATTGTGTTGACAATTCATACATATACCTTGAAATGAAATGTGTTTTGGTGAAGATTTAGCTTTTCTTGATTTTGTGTTTAATTGTTTAACTTCATGTATATGTCTATCTTGTCCAAACTATTAAATATACATGTTTATCCTTTTGAGCCACGTGCCTTCATGCATATATAAATAGTGGACTCGTTGTGTTTGGATATGTATGTATATTTTAATTTGTACTTGACATACATATGCCATGAAGATTAAATAAGTTTTGATGATTTCGTGTTTTCAATGTTAAGGAATAATTGAGCTTAATTGAATATTTTCATGATTATGATATTCACACTTTATTTGTACACTCACATTTATTTCTTGCTCATGTTTTGTATTCATGAGTCATATTTATGCCTAATTGAATTAGAGTGTTGATTATCATGTGAATTTCATGTTTTATAAAAATTATTTTTAGTTTATTCCTTACTTGAAGGATTTCGCACTAGTTAACAAGTTTTTCTTTTTGACTAGTTCGTATTCTTTAATTTGGTAGTGATTTTCAAACAAAACTACATTTCAAATATATTTTTGAAAACCCCTACCCTTTAAGGGCGGTTGGATGGGAGATCATGCTCATGTATGCTTTACTATGAAAATCATTTTAAACTTGAACCATGATTGGGTGGTAGATTATATGAGTTATACCATGCTTTTATTGTTATGTCAATTGGTATCATTGAACTCTTTCAATTGGTATCATTTTGATCTTTGTGTATACTCATATGTTTATTGTGTATGTATATTTTCAATTGGTATCATCTATTGGTGATTGGTACTCATTCTATTTCATACACATATACTTGTTTTATTTGTGCTTAAGATATAAATTTTTTCACAAAATCTTGTTTATGCTAGTGCTTGAGCTTCAATTTTGTTTCAATTGATTACTTTTGAATTGGTATCAAGCCCATGCATCTTTTTAGTTGGTATTTCATAAAGGGGGAGAAAATTCAATTTTGTCTTTCAATTGGTGATTCTTCAATTGGTATTTGTTTCCCACCCTTACTTTATGATTGAAAATTTCATATTGGTATCATATGTTTCATATGTTTTTGCTTAAAATTGGTATCTAAAAATTTTGTTTTTAAGAAAAATACAAAAGTTTTGATTTGTAATGACTATATGCATATAGATTCATGTTGAGTGTATCTTGTATTGAAGAGCTTAACATCTCTTCTTTATGTGGTACACGTGTGTAGGGGGAGCTTCACATCTCCTCTTATGCATTACATAATGTGTGTTATGTGAATTAGGGCTTAACATCCCTCTTTCATGTAATGCATATGTGTAGGGAAGCTAACTTAGCGTCTTCCTCTTCATGAATGTATATAGCATATAACATCTATTGATCTTTGTTTATTTTCAATTGATATCAAGATGCTTCGTTGACATATTTATCTATTGATATCATGTTGTTTATAGTCACCCCTTATTGACCTTGTTTTTTTGTTTTAGACAAAAGGGAGAGAACATTGTTTTATTGTTTTGATTGACTTAAAAGGGGAGAAAGATTTTTACCCCTCATTTTATTGTTTGGATTGTTTAACCCCTTCTTGATCTTTTTGTTGACAAAAAGGGGGAGAAAAATTTGTTGATTTGGTTTTGCTTTTAAAAAGAAAGAAGCTTTTGCTTTGCTTTGGTTTTTACCCCTTTGTTGATGATTGACAAAAAGGGGGAGAAGAATTTGGGTTTATATATGCATGTTTTGTTTTGCATATATTAAGTTCAATTTAGTTTAATTTTAATTGGTATCTAAAGCATGTTTTGTGATTGGATGTTTTGTAATTGGTATCTAGAGTGTAATTGGTATCTAGAGCATGTTATGTTTTAAATATTTCATTGGAATTGGTATCTAGAGCATGTTTTGTTCTTGAACATTTCATTGGTATCTAGAACCCTTTATTGTTATGCATAGATATGCATGTTTCATGTTTCATGTTTAAGAGCCTTCATTACATATTCATTATGTTTATTTGGTTATGCATGAGTTAAGGGGGAGCTTCTTTGAAGCTTAACTTTAAACCATGCATATATAACTCCATGAGTTTTGTCATCATCAAAAAGGGGGAGATTGTTGGCCCAAAGGCCTTCCACCCTAGTTTTGATGATGATTAACTCATGTAGTTATGTTTACTAATAATCTTGTGTTGTTTAAGTTTCAGATCATTAACCAAGATATTAGTTGGTGATTAGCTTCAACAAGGTGTTTAGAAGCTTTTCATGATGATTCCAGGGCCAAAGCTTCAAGAGCACACATTGCCTAGCCATGGATGGAGTTTTGGAGCAAGTCTACTTGAAGATGAAGATCATCAAGAAGACTTAGGTATCCTAGTTTAGATAGTGTGTTTTAGATCCATTTGTAAAGTTTAGTATAGTTGATATGCTCAAGTGCACAACACACGTTTTCATGTTTTGGATTTGGTTTTCATGAATAGTAGATCAAAACAAGTTTACCTTATTTCTATGTATATTAGATGTATTCTAGATATACATACATGATTCAACTTGCTAGACAAACTTATTTTGATATCCCTATTCATGTGTTGAAAAATCAAGTTTGATAAAAATACAAGTTTGTTTTTGATAAAATTTGCAAGACTCAAAAATGAATTGATATGATTGATATATGTCTTGAAATTTTTATCACAAGTTTGTGTTTCCATATAAAATGATAAAATTATTTTTGGTGATTTTTTAGAAGTGTTAAAAGATTTTTAGAAAAATATTTTACACTGTTTTTCTGACCCAGATTTCAGTTCCAGACTTCCACTAGTCGACTAATAAACCTGACCTAGTCGACTTGGGTAAAGTCGGTCGACCGGCCCGGTCGACCGACGTGCACAAATCTGTGCACGTTTGGAGGCACTGGGACGGTCGACCGCTCGGGTCGACCGGGGCACTTACAGTGCTCTCTGTTTGTTTCGGTCGACCGGGCCGGTCGACCGCAGTTGCCCAACGGTCATATTTCTGATCGTTGGCGGTCGACCGGGCCGGTCGACCGTTGCCTGTCAGAGCTGCCAGCTCAGCTCTAACGGCTAGTTTTGTATTGGGGCTATATATACCTCATCTCTTCATAGTTTTGTAGAAGTTTTTAAGGGCAAAAATTTCAGACCTTCTTAAGTGTTTTTAAAGAGTTTTCAAAAGTATTTGAGGCTTTAATCTTTCAATCTTTATTGTTTTAGGTTTTTGGAAAAATCAAAGAAAAGAGGATTTTGAGAGATTTGTCTTGGTTTTCATTCTATATCTTTTGCAAGAATTTTCCCAAGTGTTTTTCTTTGTTGCTTGTTTTTCAAACACCTAGTTTTCCACACTTGAGCTATCTTCTATCCTAATCTATTAGGATCATTTGTTTTGTGGAAAAAGAAAAAGGAAAGAGGTTTGTGGTTGAAAGAGACCACCTATTGTAAACCCTTGATTTCTTGGTTGCTCCCTCTTTGGTAGAGGTTGAGGTTGTGATTTGGGTTGTTGGTTTGCTCCCTCTATTGTGAGGTGGAGATTGGTGTTTACTCTCTCTTGGTGAGGTGGAGTTGGTTGTTGGTTTGTATCCCTCAAGTGTGGGTGGATTGGTTGTTGTATTGGCTACGGGCCTACCCCTCTTGTGTGAGGAGGTGTTTGTTTGAGAGAGGAGTTAGGTACTCCATTGTTGTACAAATCCTTCTCGGTGAAGGTTCCCTCGGTGGGAGTCCTCGGTGGACGGTATAGTGGATTGGAAATCCTACACGGTGGTGTAGGCGGGGATGTAGAGCAAGGGTGCTCGAACCTCGAAACATATCATTGTGTTTGCGTTTAATCCACTTGTCTCTAAACTCTCTCTTTACATTTGTGCAAAGCATCATTCATCATACATATTACTTACTTGCATTTGTGTTGTGCCTTGCATATTTCATATTGCTATATTATCTTGTATATACTTGGTTGCTTGTGTGTGCCTCACTTGTACCTAATCAACAAGAGCTTCACATAGCACCTCAACCCATTCAAGGGGAATCAAGAGGAGTTAGACCAGAGCCCTTCACGGGGAATTCGGCTACACTTGTTGATTGTACTAAGTGTGTTGCATAATTTGCATTTGCTTCCGCATTTAGCGCACTTAGTTTTGCATTTAGTTTTAGATTAGCACTAACACCTATTCACCCCCCTCTAGGTGTTCCCTTTCAGAATCACAATGAGAAACTATACATAAATATTCTTTATTAAGAGTGCGCCTAAGTGCCTCTAAAGCTTGTGCATTGACCTCTATATTCTTATTATTACCAAGATAAGATTTCTTGGTAGTAGTAAGGTACACATGCAATCCTATAGCTTTCAAATAAGTACTCATCCTAATCTTTCATACATTGATGCTAGAAAAATCAAACATAGGAGGGGTCATGAAATCCATGAGTGTGTGTAAACAAATAAGTGTGTAAATGCAAATCTAAATTAGCTAACCAAGATCTCACTTCTAAGTGCTTAAACATAATATCAGGAGCGTAGGCTCTAAGACCAATTGAAAATTCACCTAGAGGGGGGTGAACAGATGTATGGCTAATATAATGACAAATGATGCGTAATTAAAAACTAATTGTAACACACTTAGTGTAACCAAAGAGTGTAGCCGAATTCCCGGTGACAGGCTCTGGTCTATCTCCTCTAAATAAGAGTTGAGGTGCTGTATGAAGCTCTCTTGGTTCAATACAAGTGAGGCATACAAACAAAATCAAGCATATATGTATGATATGAACAATATGAAATAATGTAAGGTATAAGAGAGAGTTAAGAGATAGTGGATCAATCGCAAATACAAAGATATATTTCAAGGTTCGAGCCACTGCTCTACGTCCCCGCCTTCACACAGAAGGATTTCCACTAAAGCGTTCACACAGAACTTCCCACACAGGGAACCTCCAGTAAGGATTTGGGTAATACAAACTTAGAGTACACAACTCCTCTTTCAAATAACTACAACCTCTACACAAGAGGTAAGGCACTAAGCCACACAAGATCAGCCTCTCAATAGAGGGACATGGCACTAAGCCAAAAAACAATCACCTCTCACTAGAGGGATAGGCACAAAGCCAAACCAATCACAATCACCTCTACACTTAGAGGGATATCAACACAACCTCCACAATCACCTCTATACATAGAGGGATAACAACCAACTCAAACTCCTCCACAATCATCTCTTCACAAGAGGGATACTCAAAAACTCAAAGCAAAGAAAGATTACAACTCTTGGTGGTCTCAACAAACCACAAACCAATTTTCTCACAAAAATAAGATCCTATAAATAGGATAGATAGATAGCTCAAGTGTTAGAAAATAAAGTGTTTGGAATGAAAATAACAAAGAAAACTCTTGGAAAAAATACTAGATAGATATTGAAATAGAGATCCAAAAACCAATCTCCCAAAGAGTCTCTTTTCTTTGAATTTTCAACACTTTAAAATAAATAAAAATAAATCTTTTTAACCCAAAAACTCTTTTAAAAATTTGTTGTTAAACTCTTATATAGATGAAAAAAATTACTCTCAAAAAACTTGATGAAAACAACTCAAGAGAAGGCATATATATAGCCTTTCAAAAATCTGCCTGTTGGCAGTCTAGAAAGGTTAAAAATGACCTTCCGGTCGATCGGCGCAACGGTCATATGTATGACCATTGTGCCTCTGGTCGACTGCATGGTCGACTGGCCATAGCCATCGGTCGACCGCCCGGTCGACCGGCCACCGGTCGAGAGTGGGGTGCTTTCAGTCGGTCGACCGCGCGGTCGACCGGCCGAGTTGGCTGGCCATGTATACGTTCTCATGAACATCGGTCGACCGTTCCGGTCGACCGACCACTGGTCCGCTCGATCGGCTCGGTCGACCGCCAGTCAGTCTGGCTGGGGATTAAAGGTATTGAAAACTTATCTTTTTAATTTCAATTAAATTACATAAAATCACATAAATTTCACAAAAATAAGTTCTTATAAGATCTTTAAAATACAAATATATGGACCAAAAATCAACATATATTACAAACTATTTGAACCATTTTTGTGATATTGAAATTTGCCTTAAATACAAAATCTGTATTTTCCAAAACTTGAATATTTGAAATGAAAAAATATCTTTTCCAAAACTCATATGGATACAAAAACAAGATATTGAAATAAATTTGAAGCATATTGTATATGGATAGAATTCAATATACATACAAGATATATATCTATATTTTTAATATGAAATCCAAAAATCGGTTAAACTAAAAACTGAAACCAATAAACCTTAAACTTGTGTGTGTATGTGAACTTGAGCATATCAACACTATCTACCTTTACACAAGATCTAAACATACTAAACTAAATACAAACCGAAGTCTTCTTGTCTCCAAACCGACTCGATCCAAACATGATCCAATGAGCTTGACTCCAACCGAGTGCTAAATGCGATCTTGATGCGCGAGCTCTTGAATCAATACGTGTAAGCTCCAAAACTCTTTTGTTGAAGCTAAACACCTATTAATATTTTACTCAATCACTGAAACTATTTAAACACAAGATTATTAGTAAACTATAACTATATGAGTTAATCATCATCAAAATTAGAGTGATGGGCCTCTGGGCCAATATATATATATATATGTATGTATATATATGTATTACACACATACATGTACACACACACACACATATAGACACACACACACACACACAGATGTGTGTGTGTAGACTTGTGTCATTCCAAAAGAATTTGAGGCCAAATTCTTCCCACTCAAATACCAACATCTGACAATCGAATACAAGATCTACTCTATTGAAGTTGATCTATATTTTTTCAAGTATCTATGAACCAAAAATCAAGTCTTTTGAATACTTTTTTCCCATGCATCAAGTAGAGGAAAACACGGACGGCTTAAATAATGACTTGGTTAGTTTAACGGTGTAGAACATTGGAAACCTAACAAAAATTAGTTTGTAAGGATTTTTAAATATTTAGATCATGATTAAATGGTCGGATCGAGAATTTGTATGTTTATATACATATATCTAACCAACTCACTACTTTCGGCCATTCATTTTATGTCGCTTGATGGATGGGCAAAAAGTATTCAAAACACTTAATTTTTTATAAATACTTGAAATAATATAGATCAATTTCAACGGAGTGGATCTTGTATTCGAATGTCAGAGGGTTGTATTTGATTGAGAAGGATTCGGGCTTATATCCATCAAGCGTTGCAAAATAGATGGCCGAAAGTAGTTAGTTGGTCTTTTGACATATAATTCTCGATCCGGCCATTTGATCATGATATAGATATTTAAAAACCCCTACAAACTAATTTTTATTAGGTTTCAAATATTTTACACCGTTAAACTAACCAACTCACTATTTAGGCCATCCATTTTTCCTGCCTGATGCATGGGCAAAAAGTATTCAAAACACTTTATTTTTAGTTTATACATACTTGAAATAATATAAATCGACTTTAACAAAGTGGATCTTGTATTTGAATGCCAGATGTTGGTATTTGAGTGGGAAAGATACAAGTCTCTCTATATTATATATATATATATATGTGTGTGTGTGTGTGTGTGTGTGTGTGTGCGCGCGCGCGCGGCGCGCTGCGAGCGTGTGCGTATATGTGTGTGTGTGTGTAGAGAGAGAGAGAGAGGAGATATCTTCACACGAAGACCGTTAGAAAATCATATAGGAGCGATCATGTGGATTATCTGAACCATTCATCTTGATTTACATACTTTATTTAGGCTAGCGATAAAAAATCACGAGATTTTGAGCCTTTTTATCCATGCAACAAGTAGTTACAAAATATGCGTTATATTCGCCGTTGAATAAAGATATCATTTGATGCATGGGTAAAAAGACTCGAAATCACGTGATTTTTTAGTGGTAACCCAATTAGAGTATGTAGATTAAGATGAACGGTTTACATCATCCCCGAAATCGCTCTTATATAATTTTTTCAAGAAGCTTATTTTGAGAAAGTATATTATTTGAAGATTTTCATATATATATATATATATATGTATATATATATATATATGTATATATATATATATATATATATATGTATATATATATATATATATATGTATATATATATATATATATGTATATATATATATATATATATGTATATATATATATATATATATGTATATATATATATATATATCATCATCATCATCATCAAAATACAAGGAAGACAAAATACTGATATTCTGATACATCCCAAATGTACAGTAAATGAAATTATACAGAATGGGGATTGGATCATGAAGTAACCACCCCTAGCCCCAGTTTGGTGCTCTACCCTGCAAGTTCAGAAGGACACTACAAGGGATGATTACTGGGTTTGGGCAACTACAACTAAAGGTCAGTTCTCATACGAAGCTGCATGGAGGGTAGTGAGGCAACAGGGTCAGCCATTTGAATTCTCAAAGTTTATATGGTTTCCTTCACATTGCCCCAAAATGCCAATTTGCTTACTAAGAGCTTTACATAAGAAGTTGCCTACATTGGATAAGCTCTGCAAAATAGTAGCAGTGCAGACAACCACTTGTGTGCTCTGTCAGATATTCCCTGAAACAAACCCATCATCTATTTTTTGATTGTGGATACTCCAACTACATATGGACAATGTGTAGGTTAAAATTGGGATTGAATCAACAGAGAGGGATACTGGAGGATGAAATCAGACTTCTTATGAAGGAATTTGGCGGTATTAAGAAGTTTCTTGCCTTGGCAAAACATGCAGTTGCAGCTTGTGTCTGGCACATATGGAAAGAGAGAGACATGCGAATTTTCAAAGACAAAGGGTGTGATATGTTGCACAGATTTGAACACTAAATCATGATGTTGCTCAATTGACTCAGCTCAGTAGGTGGGAGGATGGAGGGGATCCAAAAGAAAATAATCTGGTGCAGAATTGGGCATGCAATATCAACACATAATATGTCAGTGTCACAATATCAGAAAAAGTTGGTGAAGGGTATAGGAATGTTAACCAACACATCGAAGCAATACTTGCAAAAAGCCCTGTAATAGTTATATGAAGTGTCAAAACATGTATCTGAGAAATCTGAGTGGTGAGGGAGGGATGATGTACTGGGCATACATTTTGTGTATTTTGGCTATCCTATGAAGTAGATAATATCTATTTGGTTAAGTTTGGGTGACAATTAGGGCCCTCTCCCCTCTTTTCAAGTCAGATAGAATATGGGCTATGGATTAGGATACACAATTAAAGAAATTCTTTTAATCTTTCAAATATATATATATAATATTTGAAAGATTAAAAGAATTTCTTTAATTGTGTATATGTATGTATAGCATTAAGATAAAACCTAATCCAACTCATCATAGATCTAGGCCATTGATTAATAACACGGTTCTACACGTGTAGATGAGTGTCACATCATAAATTAAATAAACTCATAACTAAGTGTAATTGAAATGAGTCAGACTTAAACCATTAGACTTGATTAATTCTAAACGGGTCTAACAATGTAGGTTATGGAGGCAGTTGCAAATATCCAATTGACTTGATTATGTCCAAATAAATTTAGACTTAAAGTAAATAAAGTCTAATAATCTCTCACTTGGGCCAAGCAAGTCATACTAGATGGATGTTATATATAACTTTATGATACTGAAAGTTTAGTCACCAATAAACCATGTTTTATATCAATCTGGTCCATTAAATCACCTATCACCGAACATGGTAGCCGTTATCTTCTCATAATCGAGATAGAACCTTCCAATTCACAAGTTTTAGAACCCTTAACGACATAAATCAAATGTGGACGTATGACATGAAAAGTCCTTTGAACAAATAAGGTACATTTCCAATGAGTTTCCACTTACGAGTCTAGCTTTATGACTCCAATTAGTCTAATTGCTAATTCAATAAACTAAATTCATGAAAGAAACTTAAGAAAGTAGTTAACAATTTTATTTATCAGAATCACCAAATACATATATAGTGCACCTAGAAATAACGTACATAAACCAAAATATCCACTACCATTAAACCATGATATCATAAGGACTAGCCATCCCATTATGAGCAACATACTCCAAGAAGACTTTAGATGATAGCCCTTAAGTGATTGAATCTGTAATATTAAACATAGTACTTATACGATCAACAGACATAATGTGATTCTGAACTCTATATTTAATGACAAGAAACTTGATGTCGATGTTCCTTGATCTTGCTAAACTCTTGTCATTCTTGCAGTAGAGCTTTGCAGCTCTATTATCACGGTATAATTGTAATGACGTCTTGATTAAATCCACTAAATGAAGTCTGAAAACAAATTTTCTCATCCATATCGCTTGGTTCGAAACTTCATAACAAACAACAAACTCAGCCTCCATCGTAGATGAAGCAACAAATGTCTATTGACACTTTTCTAGGAAATTGCTCCTCCTGCCACTAGAAAGACATAACCTGAAATGAATTTCTTTCTATCGACACATCTAGCAAAATTTGAATCTATTTATCCAACCGGTTGCAGCTGATCGGACTCTTGTAGGAAAGTATGTAATCCTTGGTCCACTCTAGATATCACATCACCTTCTTGACAGTCTTCTAGTGATCAATCGCAGGGTTGCATAGATATCTGCCAAATTTCCAACGAAATATGCTATGTCTGGACATGTATGAACTTGAGCATACATCAACTCCCAACTGCAGATAAATATAGATATATTTCATCTGCTCTTTCTGATAATCATTCTTTGGACATTGGAATAGACTCAATTATCTCCCTTAGCGACGAGTGTATCGCCTGAAGAGCAATACTTCATGTCATATTTATCTAGCATCTTATCGATATAGGCTTTTTGTGACAAACTAATATTCCATGTGTGATGTCACATTGCATCTAGATGCCTATCACAAAAAAAAGTCTCCAAAGTCTTTCATCTCAAAGTTCTTTGAGAGAAAATTCTTAGTCTCAAGTAGAAAATCTATGTTGTTCCTTACTAGTAGAAGATCATTCACATATAGCACAAGAACTATAAGTCTACTTTCTTTAAATTTGTGAAAAAATCATTGATCAACTATATTTTCTTAAAGTCAAATTTGGATATTACTTGATTAAATTTCAAATACCATTGATGGGATGCTTGCATTTGATCATAAATGGATTTTTTTAATTTGTAAACTAGATTTTTAAATATTTGGCTTCAAAACTATCTGATTGCATTATATAAATTTTTTCCTCAATGTCATCATTAAGAAAGACAATCTTAATATTCATTGGTGTAATTCTAAGTCGAAGTGAGCCACTAGCGCTATGATAATCCTAAAAGAATTTTTCATGAAAATCGGGGAGAAAGTCTCTTTATAGTCAATGGTCTCTTTGAGTGAATCTTTTTGATATAAGGCGTGTCTTATATCTTTCGACATTACCTTTCGAATCCTGCTTGAATTTGAACACTCATCTACAATCAATCAATTTCTTTTCTTTATACAATTCTACTAGATCCCAAACATCATGTCTTTTATGGATTTTAACTCATCCTTCATGGCATTTGATCACTTTATGAAGTGAACACTGAGTTTGACCTCATTCAAGGATGTGTGGCCATCCTCTAGCCCTACGTCAAACTTCTCTCCTTAGTTGATCTCCTAGGCACCTGTTGTTAAAAATTTTCAGGTTCTACCACATTAGCAGGATTTACTTCAGGATGAACTATATATATACCCCACAAGGGCATAACTGTATTTTCATGCTAAAGTGGAATAATTACTGAAACACCTAGAGGGGGTGAATAGGTGTAATGCTAATCAATGCACAATTTAAGAATGAGATGATACAACGATCACTCAAAGTAAGATTAGAAGCCGGATACCCCGTGAAGTGCTCTGAACTCCTTTCTCGTGATTCCTCTAAATAAGAGTTTGAGGTGCGCAATGCAATCTTGTTGTGAGAGTATAGATCGACAATATAAGAATGAATGAATAGAAAGTAAAAGATACAAGTAAACCAATCGCAAACACAGAGATTTGTTTCGAGTTTCGAGCGCCGAACTCTACGTCCCCATCTTCACCCAGAAGGATTTCTGATCCACTAGAATATCCATAAAGGATTACAACCACTAAGGAGTACCCAATTCCTCAATCACACTCCTCTACTGGAGAGGTAGTGTAGCCACAAATACAATAATCACTGGTAATCAAAAGACCACAAATTACTCTTTCTCACCAACAAAAAAATCCTAATGATAGGATAGATGTAATAGCTCAAGTTGTGAGAAAAACCAAGGAGTTTGAAAGATGAAATCTCAAAGAAAACTCTTGAAAAAAATATTAGATAAATATCAAGAATATAAACCAAAAACCCAATTCCCAAAAGACTTTTTTCTTTGAATTTCCAACTATTGAAGACACAAATCAAAACTTTTAGCCTAAAAACTTCTTTTGAATTTGCTGCAAAAACACTTAGAAAGATTAGAAGAGAAGCTCTCAAAATTATTGTTAAAAAACACTCCAAAGAAACCTCTTTTTATAGGCATTTAAAAATAAAGCCGTTGGTAGCAAATATGGTCATTTCTGACCATCCGATCGACCGGCCGGTCAACCAGCCAACGGTCGAAATATGACCGTTACCTACCTCTGGTCGATCGCCTGGTCGACCGGTCTAAGCCTCCGGTCGATCGCTCTTACCCGAGAGTAAGGGAACTTCAGTCGGTCGACCGTGCGGTCGACCGGCCTAAAAGGCTGGCAACGTGCACACATCGGTCGACCGGCCCCTGGTCCGGTCGACCGTTCGGTCGACCGCCAGCACAAACAGGCAGGGATAAAGGACATGAAAACTGGTCTTTTTGATTCAATTAAATTCCCATAAATTCATATTAATTTCACAAAAATAAGTTCTTTAAAATACTCTGAAGTACAAATATGTGTAATAAAAATTCAACACATATTACAAACATTTAGAACTATTTTTGTGATTTAGAAGTTAAACTTAAAACCGAAAACTGTATTTTCAAAACTTATATTTTGAAATGAAAAATCGTTTTCTCCAAAAACATGTATAGATACAAAAATAAGATATTGAAACTCTTTTTGAAGTATAGAGTGTATGGATAAAATCTAATACACATGAAAGATATTATATCTATGTTTTTGATATGAAATCCAAAACCGATTAAATGAAACTCAAACATAGAAACTAGTGTGTGTGAACTTGAGCATATCATCACTATCTATATTACACAAGATCTAAACAACACAAACTGAAGCCTTCTTGTAAAACTCTATCTCCAAGTCGACTCGATCCAAACATGATCTAACGAGTTAGACTCCAACCGAGTGCTAGATGTGATCTTGATGCGCAAGCTCTTGAATCAACACGTGTAAGTTTCAAAATACCTTTGTTGAAGCTACATACCTACTAAAATCTTGATAGATAACTGAAACTAAATAAGCATAAGATCATTAGTAAACTATAACTACATGAGTTAATCATCATCAAAACTAGAGTGATGGGCCTTTGGGCCAATAATTATTTCATTATTTGAAACTGTTGTCAAGGGTATAACAATCTGTTCTTCCTCAAATGTGAAGTTCTTATGTAATTGACTCCCACTGTTCTGAATATCCTAAATGAATTTATCATTATCCATCTCTATTATATTCTTAGTGGAGGGACAATAAAACCTAAACCTCTAGAGCTCTCAGAATACTCAATGAACAACCAACTGTCCTAGAGTTCAACGTCTTCTCATGTGACATATATGGCCAAGCTTCAGCTGGATAACCCCAAACATGTAGATGACTGTTGGGAGATTTTTTAGTCCATAACTCATTAGGGTTTTAGCTACTTTTTACTAGGTACTCTATTAAGAAGGTAGATAATTGTCGTTAAAGTTTCACTTCATTACGACTCTGGTAGAGTAGTGTGAGCTATACTTCTAATCATGTCCTCTAGTGTCCAGTTTCGTCTCTTAGCAATCCCATTTTGAAGAGGTGTCCATGGCATGGTGTATTGAGCTACAATACCATAATCTTTCTAGAAAATTTATTAAAGGTCCTGAATATCTACCTGATTAGTGGTATCTGCCATAGCATTCACCATCACGATCAAATCTAACGGCTTTAATCTTTTTATTTAGTTGATTTTCAACCTCAGCTTTATACATTTTAAACATATTCAGTGATTGAGATTTCTCATACATCAAGTATAGGTACTCATAACGAGAGTAATCGTCCATGAAGTAATGAAGTTAATGTGGCCATTCCAAAAAACTGTAAGGAATGGGCCACAGATGTTTGTATATACCAAATTCAACATACTTGAACTCCGTCTAGCACCAAACTTCTTAATATTTATTTATTTGCTTTTTATATAATCCGTACATACTCCTAGGTCAGAGTAGTTTAAAGGACCTATAGCTCCAATTGGCACAAGCCTTTGAATTCTATCTTTCGTGACGTGCTAAACGTCTTTGTCAAAGACTACATGAGTTTTTTTAATTAATGTTCGCTTATTATCTTGATTATTCATATATAATATAACTACCGCTTCCGCATGAACGTATCTCAGTACTGGTATTCGATACAATGGTAGTACTAGATTTAACCTTCCTGGTAGTCAGAGTGGACCCTTTTCAATTTCAAATATTAACTCTCAATATTTTAAATTTTTTTAAATTTTTTTGAAAATTTTCTGGATTATTTTGAAAAATTTTCGAATTCAGTGTCGACCGATACTGATAATCGACTCCAAGATTTTTATTTAACAAACAGGATTTTATTTCAAGAATTTGATTCCACAGTGTTGCTCAGGATAATATTTTTTTTGAAGATTTTTCTGCATTAATCAAAATTCAACCTAATAAAATAATAGTTTTCTTTTTCTTTTTCTTTTTCTTTTTCTTCTCTCCTCTTCTACACTATTCCTACAATGACCCGGTCTCCATCGACTCTCCATCACCATTCTCTCTTTATATTAGTCTTGTTGACACTCTAAAAAAAGCCAAGATTCCTAACTGGCCTGAACAATGTCTAACTTGTTGACATCTACAAAAGACAAGCGGCAGACAAGCTGATGACCAGTTCTTTATCCATCCCAAAGGGATGTATCAACAACTTAGACTCTACTGATCCAGTGAGGCAGACAGTAAGCCAAAAAAAGCTCGTGAGAAGGCCCAAGCAGGTCAAGAGATGCTAAGTTAGCTCAACACTTAGTCTTGCACGAGCCCACGAGATAAGTCTCGCATAAGAAGCCAAAGTTGCTTAGCATCGCAGGAAGCTCCTTCACAGCCTTGCTGTGAGCTAACTTACAACTTCGCACAGAAATGCTCAGTTAACTCCATAGAGAGCTAGCTTCGCTCGAAGTCCCATGCAGCTGCGTAAAAGGGTAATTGGTAGCTTCACCACAAAGTTATCCAGCTCCGCTGAAGTGCTTTCCTTTAACTTCGCCAGATGCTTCTCCCAGCTCTACCATGAGCTCAACGCAATGACTCCGCTGCGAGTCTTTTATGGTCACCTCTGACCAATCAAATTTCTAGATGAGATCAAATCTAATTGATATCAAATCTAATTGATATCAAATCTAATTGAAATCAAATTGGCAGTTGTTTGCTATGATCTTTGACTCTCCCAATCAAGTGAGAAGATCAGGGGAGATCTTTTAGTTATTTGAAAAGAATCAAGGGAGTATCCCTTATTTAGCAGAGCGGATCAAGAGATCAGCTATTCTTAGCTTCACAGAAGCTGATTCTACCATCGTGGCGAGGCTACTTATCGGATGTAAAACAGATTGAATCAATATGTTTTAAGATTTTCAGGGTGATTATACCTCTACTCCTCCTTATAAATAGCCTACGAGGGGTGAGAGGCGAGGGGCGGGAGCTAGAAAGGCAAGGGCTAAAAAAGAAAGAGAGGAGAGACGGCTAAGGACAGAGATCTACTCTCTTGCTTCTAAGAATTCAGAGAATTACTTCTCTAATCAGGGTGCTAATACTCTAAGATCTTCCTCCCTCTCAAGAAATTTCTGGAACCAAGCGAGAAGGAATTCCCAAGCGGAGGCAGCTCGAGAAGTAACAAGAGGGCTCTAACGACCTTCTATTCTCCGATTCCCCGAACCAGGTAAAAAGGGAATCCCATCAGGTGACAGTCCGATTGTCCGATCGCTCGCATCATCAAAGGGATAAAGTGATGCGCGCTGATCAGATTCCTCCGGCACACTTCCCCAGAAATCTCAGAGGAGATCCACCTGTAATCTTCTTCCTGCAAAGAATTACTTGTAATTTTGCTCCTCGAATATTTTTTTGTAAGTTTTTCCCTTTTGCAAAATCAATGGAAAATAAGATGGCGACTCCGCTGTGGAGTATATTCTCCATTACTGAGAATCAAGTGTCACAATGCGAGATCAGACCTTCGGGTCACTGCTGAGGCGCTGACTATTCACTCTGGCCAAAAACCTACGCGTGACTGCAAGGAAGTCGGCATAGCCGGAACCCTTCTGGCTAAATCTTCGAAGTATGTCTCTTTCAAGACAGATCAGGCTCTCCGCAAGCCTACTACGGTCTTTTGGCACAACAAAGAGGGTCAGAATCTTGAGCCTGTTACCTTCGAAAACCTGATCGTTCATTTCGACCAAGGAAAATTCGAAGAACTCCTCTCTGAAGGTGGTCCAATGCTCCACGCACAGAAGCATAGAAAGGTCACAATGGCCAAGGTTTCAGAGCAGAAACTGAACGTGGACTCCTCCCAACTTTTCTCAGCCTCGCGTGTGGCTAGCCAGGTTCCCCGTGAACCTAAATCTCCTCTTACAAAGAAGATGTGGAGGCCAAAACAAAAAGCTCTATATGAAGCTTTAGGCGCAGCTACGCCACAGGTCTGCCTATCCCGCGAAGATAAAGGAAAGATACCTACCTGCTTCGTTGAGACTATCAACTGCGAAGCTAAAGCGGCGACTACACCTTCGCCTAATTCAGGAACGCTAACTTCTCGCGCCAACCTCGTTCTCATAAGCGAAGCTACTGATGGCGTGGCAAAGACAGCGCCAGTACCACAGGATACGTGCGGAGTTCCCAGCCGCAAGGCTAGGACTAAAGCGCCCAACGGTGCTAACCTTCTTTGTAGTAAGGTAGCGGATAAAGCACTACATTGTGCTTCCCCCCAGCTCCTCAAGCGCTAAGCTCGTTCTTTACAGCAGAGTTAAGGGATTGACCCCAAGTGTTGATAGCGGTGCTTATGTACCTTGAACACCCAAGGGCGTTTCCAAAGTCCTTAGCCGCGAAGCTAGAGCTAAAGCACTATCTAGTGCTAATCACCTCTGCGGTGATGAAAAGAACAAGGCATCGTTCTATGCGCAATCCAACACAGCCTCTGTGCTGAGTCGCTTAAGCCCGGCTACATCTGACTTGCGAGAGTTCTTAACGAACAAACGGAAGTCAGATTTACTCCAAACTTCTCCCTCTTGTTGTCAGCAAGTGGGATGTCAGTTGGTGACAGTCCATTCAGTCCATTGCCGGTTGGGACCAAGCCCCGCCACTCCTCCAAACCGACGATCAGTTTTTGACCGACTATTGCAACAAGCTCTTGTGAAGCATCGCAAAAGGAGTGTATCGCAAGATCTACCAGATCTGCCCTCTGCATCCGTCAATATGATCGGAAGGGGACGAGAGCCGTGTAGAGGTAGACAAGCGCCGCATGCCACTAACTCTTCTCCCTCCAATTCTCCAGATCCGGATTATAGTTCGAGCTTACGCCAAGTCTTGGTGCACGAAGAAGGCGTCTTCCGAAACATCAGATCTAGGGTCGCAATACCCTACAATTACGAACAGCCATCCTTCTCAACTACAGTAACCTCACCAGAACCAATGAGAAGATTATTCTAATGGTCTAATGAGGAGGACGAAGACAGTGGGTATGCTTCTTCAGCAACAGTCAGCTCGGTATGAACAGATAGAGTATCAGTAAATATGGCTGATAACGATAATGATGACCTCCGTCGACGGTTGGAAGCTTAAGAGCAAACCTCTAAGGCTCAACAGGAAGCTTTAGACAACATTCAACAGATGCTCGCCCAACTTCTCATTAACCGAAATAACAATGATACCGGAGGTAATCATAATGAGGAAGAACATCATAGCAATGAACAACCAAAGACTGAGAAGTCAAAGGAAAGTTCTTCTATGGACGTTGAATTTCTTAAAGGCATCTAAGCTCATATCGCATCCTAACTCAGAGGGATGAACTAAAGAAAGTAGGGGCAGTCTGTCTTTACCCTTTGGAATGAGATTCAGTACCATACCCACCAAAGTTCAAGCCACCAACATTACATACGTATGATGGTAAGAGCTCGCCAAAGCAGCACATCTACTACTTTCGATCTCAGACCGGTAATATTATAGACAATGATGCTATCATGGCCAGACTATTCATTGGCACCCTGAAGGGAGTAGCATTTGACTGGTTCTGAAGCCTCTCTCCGGGCTCCATCAATTCTTGGGTCGACTTAGAAACTCAATTTCTTTCTCGTTTCTACGAAGACGATACTGAGGTAACCATAGACAAACTCCTCTCTACCGTATAAAGGAAGGGCGAAATTGTCCGTGACTACATCGAACGGTTCAGAAACTTGTCTCTAATGTGCCCAACAGGGATGCCATTACCCATGCTCTTGTAGAATGTAGGCATAACTTCCTGGACCAAGTGGAGATTTGCATGGGAGCCGTCAAAGCCCATACCTGAAAAGAACTGGTCGAGAAAGCTGAGATAGCCGAAAAGTCGGCTAAAAAGTTTGAGCCATCTACCCCTAAAAGCAAATGGGGTGTGAATAATAAGGGGCGTAGCGACATGGCGCAGTCTTCCCAAGCTAAAAGCAAAGAGACTATGTCCGTTGAATTGTCAGGGGATGTTCATTCGAAGACCAAGCAGAGCGGCTTCAATAGTCAGGAGTCTAAGTTTCCTCCGAAGCAGTACTCCTTTAAAGACGAACAGGTGGTCACAATATTCCATTTATTCCACAAAGGGAATAAACTGAAGCTGCCAGATGTTCGACGCCCTCACGAAGTGGGACGCACGAATGATCCCAACTATTGCCTCTTTCATAGGATGGTTCATCATCCTACTAATAAGTGCTTTATCCTCAAGGACAAAATTCAAGTTTTAGTCGATGCCGGAGTTCTGACTTTGAAGTCAAAACAAAAGAAAGTCACTGGGAACATGGTGACCCTCAAGTTCGGCAAAACCTCAAAAGTCACAGCTCCTGATGGGACCTTCCCAATCCCTGAAGCACAGCTAGAAGTAAGGCATTCTTCAGCCAAAACTTAAGAGAGTAGGGTCTTCTTCCCTTGACATTAGAAACAGGGGAAATCATGTGGATACACCCAGACCTCGTCCAAGACAAACAATGGGATGCGAAGAAATCCAGGTCAAGAATAAAATCTTGCAATGTTGTCTCTATCTTGTCGGATGACAACAATTTGACATCAGCTTCTCTCAGCGACTCTGAGGCGGAAAAGCACGCTTGCACAGCACAAGTCGATGTACCTCAGCCGACAGGTACTCGATCCGGAAAATCATACTTAAACAGTATGAGAAAGTTACTGACGAGACACGACAGCAAACGATGTCAGCACAAATACCCTACCAGCTCCGACGATGGAAAAGGAGAAGCAGAAAGAAGTCCACTTTGATCATGTCTTTAAGAAGCATTCAGGTCAAGAACTTGACACACCTTTTCACTTTGACATGTTAGCCCAGCTGGCTAATATCCTAGCTCGTATCACCATATACGAGCTCCTTCATCTTTCAAAGGAGATAAGAGAAGCACTCAGGGATGCACTAGCTAACTCAGAATCATTTCTAACATGTATGCCAGAAGTCCCTAGGGATGACACTCAGCTCTATTGCTCTGAATGTCACTATCTACAATGGAAAGTGCCTGCTATTACTTTCAGCTGAGGATATGCTTCTCAAAAATAATAAGCACGATCGACCTCTATACTACACCGGATACATTGGTTCGACGTGCATTGAAAGGGTACAGGTTGATCCAGGATCTGCACTCAGCATCATACCCAAAAGACTCCTCTACTTCCTCGGCATAACACTATATCGGTTGTCTGCAACCACTACAACAATATCTGGCTTTAATGCAGGGAGTAGTCACCCACTTGGAAAAATCCGACTCCGTTGCCGAATCGGGAGCCTGAAGTCAGAAGTAGCATGCTATGTCATTGATGCTGACACGTCATACAATTTGTTACTCGTCCTTTCTTTCTCCCCAAACTGTTGCTGGCAGGCCTCCAATGACCATCGAGTCGCCACCGCCAGCGACCATGTTCCTCTCCTATACTCTCTCTTCCTTCCTTTCTTTCTCTCTCTTCCCTAGATCTACTCCAGCCCTCCTTTGGCCGACCACCTAGCCTTCCTCCATGTCGTCGCTAGTAGCCAAACCTCCGTCGTCGGCTTGGCGCCACCGCATGCCGCCTCTGAGCCACCACCATCACCCCTTCTTCTTCTTTCTCCTGTCTTTCTCCTTCTCTTTTTCTTTATTTTCCCCTCTCTTTCTTGCTGCACTGGCAGCGCTACCGCGTGACCAGGGCTGCCACTGACGCTGCCCTGCCGCGCCACCGCAACTAAGGGTGTAAACGAGTCGAGTTCGGGTCGGATCTGTGCCATATTTGAATCCAAACCCGATACGGAATTCGGATTCGGACTGGGTTCAGGTCGGAATCTCTTCTTTCTTATCGGGCTCGGGTCGGATTCAAATTTTAAATAGGCGTACTAAAGTTCCAATGAGAGTTAATTTTTAAAGTGTATTTCAATTTTATTAGAGGCAAAATGAAAATTTATATACTTTGCTTTTATTATATGATCAAGTTCTCACTTATTATAATTTTATTAATTTAAACATAATGAAATGTATGTTGATAAGTACCATTTTATAATATTTACTCTCTTTTCGGGTTTGTTATCAGGTTTCGGGTTTGAAATAGTCATATCCAAACCCGACCCAATAAGGATTTCAGATCTAATTTTTAGATCCAAACGTGACCCGTTTGTAAAAAATTAGATCGGGTTTTCGGGTTTTCGGGTACCATTTACAGTCCTAATCGCAACTTCCGTCGCTGCCTCCTCCTCCCTTTCATTTTCTCTTTATCTCTACTTCTCTCTTTTCTCTTAATGGGTCCAAACCCAACAACTCGACCCATTTATCTTATAATCCAAAACCTATCACTTAACTATTAGGTTTGGTTTTGGATCTAACCCAATAGAAATCGGACCCGTACCTAGTAAAGGTAAAATTTTACAAAAATCCCAGATAATTTATAATATTTACAATTTAGACCTTTTTATTATATATTTAATCTATTTATATGACTTTTAGTGTTCTGGCGATATTTAAGCATCCATAGTCCGATCTGGAGATTCTCAAGCCGTTAGAAAGACGAATTACATCTCTGTAATAGTTATGTGAGTAATTTTTTATTTTATAAATTATATTTATCATGTGGTATAAAATGGTTTTATATTGATTTATTTAAAAATTGTAATTGTCGTTCGATAAATCATATAAATGTTAAATCACTGTAAATAAGATATGTGAGAGTGTTCTTCTTTCATAAATTATAATTTAATGTTTGAATAAAAATTATTTTACTAAATATTATTGATTGTTTAATAAATCATGTAAATTGTATTTTAACGTTCAATGAATCATGTAAATGATAAATCTTTGTAAATAGAATATGTGTAAGTGCTTTTTAAATAGGCTCAATAAAATAATATATTATATCATTATGATTCTTGATTTAATATAAAATAAAAATGAATTATTTTTATATAATGAGTGATTATTTAACTGTAAATTAAAAACATACCAAATAATATGATAATTATTAATATGATTGTGAAGGGTTAAAAATAGATAATTATATATAATTTTTTGTAATATTGATCATATTAATAATATTGTAATCATTATAACAAATATTGATATACTGACACACGATTATATTAGTGGTACCACCCTGATATTGTCACTGTTCCCTCACTCATGGTAACAAACACTGTTATATAAAATACTGTTAATTAATGTTCGTGAATCACTATTGTATGCACATGTCTATGTGTTTGTTATGATTGTAGACATTGTTATTTCATGGACTTGTATCATCGTTACACAGATACTTTAGTATACTAAACACTGTCGTTTCATGTACTCGTATCACCATTACAGGGATGTTCTTTTATACCAAACACTGTTATTTTATATAACTGTATCACTATTACATGATACTATTATTTCATGTTCTTATATTGTTACGTGAATTTATCTGGATTCATGCTTTGATTGTTCCTATTTTTATGTTGTCTGAATCACTATTCCTTTACATGATTTATTGTTACATGAATATTCTTGTATTCCTGTGACATGAGTATTTAATATACTTTGTTATACTAGATACTATTATTTCATGTTCTTGTATCACTGATACACAAATACACTCAAGTATATAACATGACTGTTTTCTGTATTCCTGATATTGGTATGATATTCCTGTTATATGGATATACTGGTAATTGACCTAAGACGTGCGGAACTAAGTGCCACACGTGACAAAATGACACATCACATCCATAGACGACCCCGGAAGGATCACTCTATCGCCGGCTGCCAATAGTCCAGCTCATGGACCAAGGAGAAAATGAAATCTCAGTTCGACCGTCGGGAGGGATTGCAAACAGGATTCCCTGGTGAGAGGACACCCCCGTCCGAACACCTCCAGTCTCATCACAATATCGCCTTCGCGGCTTGCTTAGTCCTTTCCTTCCCCTCTGTCGTGCTTTCTGTCTTAGGTCTTATCTTCTTTTTGCTTGGTTAGGTTCAATGATGCCAGTTGTCGCATGCTTCGATGGGGTTCTTGCCTCTCTCTATCGCGTGGTCCAGGGTGGTTCTTCTTTAGCTTTCATTTATTTTTTATTTTTTATTTATATACATAACCTTACTTCTCTTTTTTCTATTCAGTGGTAGTTGTTATTGTTGATGGTGATGTTATGTTGTAGTCGCTTCAGTTGCTGCAACTTACACGTGCTATGGCTTACGCTCTTAAAGAGCACCTCACCTTCGCTGATTAGCTTCCATTTACGCTTCTCCCGAACTGCTGCTTAGGTGCCCCAGCTTCTCAGATTTTGCACTGTTCTGGATGGGTCCCCTATTTTAGGTAAGCGGCGAGCGGAGTGATTGAAGGAGGAAGGAAGGTTTCATCTACGAGCCACTTGCACTGAACTGCCTTACGAACTTTGGGCTTACCAACGTCGATTTGCCTACCGACCGAGACAGGACGAAAGCTAGACGTAGGCCCTAAAGCACTATCTCTCCCCAACCCTATCTCAAAAACTTTCAAAGGTCCAAAGGACACGTCAGACCATTTCGAAGAACCAAATACACAAGCGGGGGGCCGGCATCAGGTGTCTCATCTGGTCTCTGGTCAATCTCATCCCGCACAAACAAGAAGGAGATTTTGATCTGACACCTGTACCAGAAAGAGAAAGCGTGATTTGATCTCTCTATAGACGACCGAGTGCCTTCTCCCTTCGCCCGGAAACCTTACTGATAGGAAAGCCAAAGGCCAGTTCAAATTCGGCACCTTCATTTCAAATAACAGGCTTCTCATGGTATCACCTAACAGACCACTAGATGTTCACTCCGGCTTCAGTAAAGGGAAGCCCTCGTTCATATTTCCAAAGGGGTAGAAAACATCAGTTTGTTTATTATATTTGGAATATAAAAGGGACGTCCGGGACTTTCTTCTTGATGGCACAAGATCATTACAATTTGATGTTTCCCTTCGACGAATTTCGGCTATGACCAATGCCCCACCAGGATGAATAGGCATAATAAAGCTACCTGAAAAAAGGCGACGATGCACCGTCAGATTGAAATCGACGAATTGCGTTTTGCCAGACGGATTCTTTAGAAAGACTCTCTGTACCAAGTCCAATATTTAGAATCTAAATAAAGGTGCATATGTGGGCAGGAAGGGGGCCCCACTACTTCTTCATTCAGGGGGGACTAGCCTCATGACTTCCCACTGGGCGAGAGGTGCACCTAACCCACCTACCCACTCATCAATCACGGTGTTCAACTGTCTTGCACAGAAAGACCCCTATTGTTTGTAGGGGAATTCGACGCCCCATCTTTTAACTGTTGTCAACTAATCTTTTTCATGTTCGATTCTACTCTATGGTAGAACATTTCTGTGAATTCTATTCCGATCTAAGTTGTCCTATTCTATGTCCCGTGCTAGGAAGCATTATTCCTCTTTTCATTCTAAATTCAAGAATACGACCGATACGATTGATTGGTCCGTGCGCTTCACTTATTACTTTTTTGTACCCCCCTATTCCTCGAATACAATTTGATCCTTCTACGGCCAAATCTCAATTTGTGGAAAGCCTTCGATGGCTTCCTTATGAAAACATCCATTTGTATATGGGTATAGATGGTCTTTCATTATTCTTCATGATATTGACCACATTTCTAATCCCTATTTGCATTTCAATGGGTTGGTGTGGTATGAGAAGTTATGGGAAAGAGTATATTACAGCATCTCTAATTCGTGAATTTATAATGATCGCCGTGTCCTGCATGCTGGATCCTCTACTATTCTATGTTCTTCCCGAAAGCGTGCCAATCCCTATGTTGTGTGGAGCTGAGCATCTTCTATTCGCTGGGATAAAGCTTTTCCTCTGCAGGGGTCTTGTGCAGTAAAACCCCTTACGAACGGTCCTCCGTCGTCGTAAAGTAGTAAAGAGTCAAGTCACCCCGGCGAAGCTTTCGGGAAGAGGGGTAGTCTTGTGTGTAAGCATAGCATTTCTTGTCGACCCACTGAACCACGCATCTTTTTTTGGTGGGAGGGTACTTCGAGTAGTGGGTACCCCGTAGGACCTCGACCCGCCTACTCGGGTCTTATATGGATATTCAGGAAGGGGCGCTCCTAGGTGTGTGTAAGGGGTGTGTTGTTCGCGAGAATGGATTCCTCATCAAGTCAGGGGGTGTGGACACATTTGCGCGAATTCGGGTAACGGCTACAAGGGCGCAGCAAGAAAAGAAACTGTACCCGACCAGGGATGGACGTAATCTCGTAATCCACCGAGGGTAGGGATAATCGGTCCACGTCTTATTGTTCAACAAAAAAGCCGCCCCGCCACAGCAGGCGGGGATTCCATCGCCTCTGTCGTCGCCAGGGAGCTTGTCGGCGAGGAGACTGTAGTACCAGTTGCTAAAACAAACAGAGGCGCTGAGAAAGCCGTTTAGTAGAATGGAGAAGAAAGACTGTTGGCAGCAGGTGAAGACATTTCTGTGGCCCCCTTCAAAAGAAATACGGGCAGGGTAGAGCTCGGCAGAGGGTTCGAGAATAGGGCAGGGTCTTGTCCTAAAGATGAAGATTAAAAAAGGGGCGGGTCCCTTTATGCTTGCATCTCTGTACGACGTTCCGGCCGGAAAGATCAAACCAATTGGAACCGTTCACATCACAGTAGTCGTTGTTGCGTAAAGGCCATCAGTCGGGAGGCGACCATAACATAAGGCAATGACTTTCACAGATCTCTCTTTAGATATCTATATAGAGAGATCTACTGTGTGAGCAACCAGACTGTGCCTTACATGTGCTCTACAAGCTACACTCAATCTTTCTTCCCAACGAGCCCATTTTTCTTTATTTGGACGACGGGCGGGTTCGAAAGGCAGGGTTCTTGACAGTCGGGCCCCCTACCCCCGTCCGGTTGGATAGTGAGCGGTTCTTTTGGGCGGGAAGCAGGCCGGGCCGTAGCATCCCCGCTACGCAAGCAGCATTGTTCGTCACCACTCAAGAAGCAAAAGAAAAGAGAGTCAAGGCCGCAAGATACAAGCATAGTGGTCTAATGACAAGGGCCGACGACAGAAGCTCGGAACAGAGCCGTATGATGTGGAAGTCTCACGTACGGTTCCCTGAGAAGGGAGTAGCCACCCACTGGAGCTTCGACCAACCACCATCACCGGTTAATTCCGCTTTGGGGCCACCCTTGCTTTACCATTATTATAGGGGTATGAAGTTCGAGACAAAGAAAGATCAAGGCAGCATATCAGTTTTTCCTATGTACTTCACTTGGATCAGTTTTTATGCTATTAGCTATTCCGTTGATTCTTCTCCAAACAGGAACCACTGATTTACAAATCTTATTAACCATAGAATTTAGTGAGCGGCGCCAAATCTTTCTATGGATTGCTTCTTTCGCCTCTTTCGCTGTTAAAGTGCCTATGGTACCAGTTCATATATGGTTACCCGAAGCCCATGTAGAGGCACCTACGGCTGGATCCGTCATCTTGGTAGGAATTCCTTTAAAATTGGGAACCTACGGGTTTTTAAGATTTTCAATACCCATGTTTCCTGAAGAGACACTTCGTTCTACTCCTTTCATTATACTCAAAGCGCTATTGCTATAATATATTCTCCCTCGACCACTTCAAAACAGATCGATCTTAAGAAGATCATTGCCTACTTCCCAGTAGCCCATATGAATCTGGTGACTAATGGTATGTCTAGTCGGGCGGCGGCCGTTAGGTCACCTATTTTGAGTTATGAACCCACAATCAAGGCCAAAACATGTGTGTCGGGCATGCGACCCATCAACCTACTAGCAATGGGGGAGAAAACATAGCATATCGCAACAAAAGCGTCAATTCGAGGCGTCAACAAAACACTGCCGTCTGTTCCAAAAACAAAACCCTTAGCGCCCCGGGACGGGAGTGAGGGATGGCCCTATGCGCAGACAGCAGCAGCACCGGCTCTACGAATCGTATCTTTCTGTTGGCTTTCCCGTGAATAAGAATTGTGGGGCGCGGTGAAGCGAGTGCTTCGGGGTGTTTCGCTTGCTTCTTTCTTATTGTGGCGGTTATTATGGCGTGGTGGAAATGAACGAAAAGAGCGAGGTGAATGTTTTTTATTTGGAAATTGATTGATAGATGGCCTGATCTATTCTGATAGATTGAAAGAGTAGGAATGTACCAAGAAGATGGAATCTATCAATAAATAAGGGAAATCCCCGCGTTTCTATCTATTGATGAGACAAGATATCTATCTATTCTGGATCCATCAGAAAGAAATCGATATGTATTTGATAAAGTCTACATCGTATGTAGAGCGCCCTACGCGCTTTTTGGGCCAGCTCAGTTCTCTTATCCATCGGTCCAATGCACTGGCTCATCTTATGGAGGGAAAAAGAAAATGTAGTTGTGTTCTTATTGTTTGCCGCCTCAACGCATTCCCCGGCATCGTCACACACAGAAAGAAAGAGCACAGAGCCCTGGCCTGACCTATAGGTCTGCTAACGTAAAGCGAGGAGTTGAGTCTGAACTGGCGAGCCGAAGTCACTTTTATAACCATACTTCCTACAGCTAACACGTGTCCAGCCCAGCGGGAACGCGCAGCGCAAACGAACGTGAGCTGCTATACTGAATCCCCCGCTGGCCATTGGGGACCGAGTGGTAAGGCCATGATCTGTAGGGGAACGGATCACTCATTCTTCTATTGGGGAAGGTGCACGAATGATAACTCCAAACATCACACATCCCCCGCCTACCTACCATTTAGGTGGCACCAGCGAGATCCAGCTGATGGTAAGGAACTTCGTGTCGCGACTGCTCCACTCCGATGTGGTCTCTTGAACTGAACTTCGTTTCCTTCTTGCGCGCGAAGCGAATGGGCACTGTGCCGTGGGTCAGTTTCGGGGCGAGGGGCGGAGAGAGATAGACCATGACGAATGATTCATTTGGATCGACGATCCATTTCGTGAATGAATGGAATGTCTGTCTATCCATATCTATTTGGTCTTTATATGACGGGCCATATATAAGACTTTTATGGTATTACTTGATCGCACCGGGAAGCCACATATCATATGCGCTCAATATGCGGGATTCCTGTTGGATCAGATCTTTCGCTTTGACAAAAGCTTTTGGACCCACGAAAAGGACTCTGACGCCTTCGCACAAGCAAGCACGAGAGAAGCAAGCAAGATGAGGAAGCGGAGCTGTCATAGAAGCGGGGGATTCCCCTACCTACTACAATACAACAGTCGCGACCATGAAAAAAAAGCGCCCCGCTTCTAGAGTTCGCTTCTTTTCTCAGGCCGGAGAAGGGCAACTACTGATTAATCGGCTTTGTTTGTTTGATATGTTTTCAATTCCGTACAATACAAACTAAAACTACACCAAAGCAGAAGGGCTGCTCACTATAGAAGCTAGAAGTTGTCAGGACTATAGTATAAAGTAGAGTAGAGTAGACTAGTAGGCCAAACTGTCATGGTCACGACATGTTGTTTATATTGATTGAGTTTACGGGATTCCATCGCTGAGGAATCCATCCATAAACCGTCACCCCGGTAACCTTCATCACCAAAGCGTCACGACAGCTTCCAAAGATTACCCGTCATCTCATCTCCAGTGGGTGCCCGACGAAGTCGGAGCACGTAGGCGTTTTCTAGCCCACTACATAAGCCGCTAGCAGAGAAAGCTCAAAGAGCTTCCCTTCATTCGCTTCGCGGGAGTCGCACATAGCACATAGCTAGAAGTTAGAGGGTCCATACTACCTGCCTAACCCTTCGCTCGAGGGACTGTAGAACGAAAAGCGCCTTCTAAACAACTCGGCAGGAGGGAAGGGGCCTATGTATTTGCATGACCTCTGCAGATTTGACTCTACCTATACCCGGAGCCAATCCCTTAGCGGTCCTGCCATCACGCCGCTGAACGAGAGCTCGTGTGGAACCGTCGAATTTCTGGCGGGAAAGCGGTAGAACGTAACAAACAAAATATTACAGTCGCATAACATAGGGGCCTACGCTACGGAGAACTCGGCCAAAATATGGACACCTGAAGGGTCCAACACGCACAATCTGGTACGGTAAGAGCCCGTCATTGCACTTCGGATAGCCGTCCGTAGCATCATAAGGAGCATCTCCCTTTCGAGGTACCACTTTGGTACGGTCTTTATTTATGTTGTTTGTTGGTCTTTCTCAACATGGTGGAGGGGACGAAAAACCATTCTTTGCAATACCAGGCCGTTCACATGAAAGAAGAGAAGAAATCCTTTCTTCGTTATGTCTAACACGGGCGCCTTTCTCAAAATCCTCCAGGATCACAAGTGGAACGCTAAGCGACGGGTGGGAAGGCTGCGAGCAGAGCATCGAACAGAAAGAAGCAAGCAGGGGAGAGTAAACGTGTTGCCTATGCGTGCTCTCCGGCGCGCTACGACAACCCTAGTTTAAATAAGTCCCCTATTCCGCGAGAATTTTTAAGCTGGCTGTGTAACCATATGGAACAAGCCTTGTCTTCCCTCCAACTCCTAGCTCCCCTTTTTTGTTCCGGTCTGACAATGACCCTTCTCTTGTCGTGGAAGGACTTCTGCCTGTTGTGTGGTCCAACCCATGGAAAACCCTCATCCCTATTGCTCAATGCTCCCTGTAGCTTTGCTGGGCTTTACCCGCGTGGACGCGGGCTTCTATAAGAGAATGAGAAGTTCTCTCTTAACAAGAAAATGCGAACCGCGCGGAGCCTACCCGAGTTTGTTTTCTGCTGCCACTGGGTGGCCGCCGGGTAAACACAGCCCAGCCCCCTCTCGGGAAATGGGGATTCAACAAGCACTTACTGCAGAGGGGTGCCCACGACGCACCCGTCCCGCCCCCTTCTTATTCTGTAAAGCTGACCTCTTTTTCGCCAGTGCTGACGCAGTGCGCGCATAGATAAGGAAAGCAAAATCCCAGTGGGGAGAAGTGGGGCCGGTGCCTTTTGACAGCCTAAACTCCTCCATTTGTCAAGCGTGGGGAACTACTGCCTTTATGTCTAAGGCGGGGGGAGTGATTGGAGTTCATTTTTGCATCATTTTTCACTTTCATATCATGCTTTATGTAAATAAAAATAAGATTTTTATTGCTTTCTCTCTTCTTTTTCAGGTCCACCATTAATGGAGATGAAGGCCCATAATCAAGGAATTTTCAAGGAATTAATGGGATTAATTAAGGAGCCCAAAAGAAGAAGCCCAAAAGAGAAGCCCAGGTCTGGAGTCGTCCACGAATATCCCCAACTTTCTAGAAGATCCAGCGAGGTATACGGGCGCTAACAGAATCGCAAAAGAAATCGTTGGCGCAACGGCCAAGATTCTGCCGCGAAAACGCGGCTCTGGCCGCGGATCCGCGGCAAGCATCTGGCCGTTGAGCTAGCGTTTAATCCCACGGTCGAGATTTGAGGGCCTAATCCCCTAGAGCCTATAAATAGACCCCTAGGGCCTCTGCGAAAAGGGGAGGAGAGAAGAGGAGAGAATAGGAGAGAAGAGCTTGTATTTTTGAGAGAATTGTAGGGATTTTCTCTAGCTTTCTTTAGTGCTCTTGTAATCTTCTCTCTCCTTCTAGAATTCTGCAAAGAGAGAGTGTGTGAGATCTTGTAATTGAAGTGGTGACAACTTGAATGTAAGGATTGATCCATCTTTCTTCTCATCTTTACTTGTTCTAGTGCTTTACTTTCTTGTGCTTTACTTTCTTCAAGCTTTTATTACCATTGCATCTTTTCGACAATGAATTGTTGTGTGCTTTTCATTTCAATGTCTAGCTAACTCTCTAACATGACTAGCTAACTACTAACTTTACTAACTTCTAACTCTTGGGTGATTGCTAATTCATGTGATTCATTGGATGCTTTATTGTAGTCTTGTAATTTCAAGTCTCTATTATCCCCAATGAAGATGAGTTACTTTAATTCTTGGCAAATGCTTGTTTCATTCCATATGATTCATGTGAGCCTCATTTAGAGCCTTGTCTTTAGAACAAGTGCCTTGATGGAACATGGAGATGGAGCACCTAACTATACTATTTGTAGTACAATTTTCTTACTTCAATGCTAGCTCGAGTATGGATTTGAATGACTAATGAATCTTGTATCTTCTTCCTTAGCATTCCCTTGAGTGATACTCCTTGATTTCACCATTGAAAATCTATCTCGAGAGCCGATGAATCAATGGGGCTACAAGACAAGCCGAGAAGATCACTCATCCTCTACATGGGAAAATATTTTGACCAAACAAGCAAGACAAACCTTTGCCGATGAATCAACATGAGGCATGCTTCACCCTATTAGATTAGTAAGTTAGTAAATTAGAAGAGTTAGCTAGTCATGGTTTTTCTCTCTAAAGTCTTTTCAAATTTTCCCTTCTCAAAGTTTTCTTTCCAAGCTACCTAAAGTTTTCCAAGTTCATTTCACTTTCCTTTCATCCTTTTCCTTTTTATGCAACAAAATCCACAAAGAATTTTTTCTCTATTTTCCATGTCATTTTGTTTTTCTTGAACATAGAAGAACTTTCGTTTTCTTTCTTCAAAACTCAATTTCAAAACCGTGAATGCTTCTATCGCACGCTCTCCTTGAGGATCGACCCGTAATAGCTTATGCTACGACGGTGATTCGGAAGGAGTAAAGAAAATTGTGAATATATTTTGGAGTTTTTGAGCATCACATAAGAGCATCGAAGGTTGATTCTAAACCCTCTCTCTCTGAATATTAGTACTCTCCTACCATCCGAACAGAATTTTTGGCGCCGTTGTCGGGGAGAGCAACGATTTTCATTTGAGTTAAGAAACTAAACGAATTTTCTTCTCTGTTGCAGGTTACAGGTTTGAGAAACAGGAAACAAAGCACTGCAGTAACATATAAGTGGTCTTGAGTCTCTGCTCAAGAAAGCAGAGACCAAGTACCCTCTGATTTATCGCGTTTTCTTGGCCAAAGCCGCGGATCCGCGACAAAGAGGAGTTGACTACTAACTGGTTTTGTGCAGGGTTTCTTACTTTGCAAAAATACAGCTGCTGCAAATCTAATTTCTTGTATGCTCTCACCAGGATCCTGCTAATAAATCAACAGTAAAACATTTGTTGAAAAGTTTAAAAATTGATTAGATGTTTGCATTTTTAGGCACGTGTTTTCATCAATTCATTTACTTTACTGTTGAAGAGTGCTAGAGCAAGGTACGTTCGCATTGCATTTAGAATAAGACTCACTTCTTGGTTGATTTACATCGCTTTGAGTGAACCTTGTTTGCATATACTGTACACTTGCACAAAATTGATTTAAGGGCATCACCCAATAAACAAGATAAGGTGGGGATTTTATCACCCTTTTCTTGGCCCAAAAATCATCATCCAAGAACTCACAATCCCAAGCTTTTTAATAAAATCTGATAGACATTGGCCCTAGGGACATCCAGACTCAGTAGGAGATCAGCTGAAGTTGAAAATTATTTTTGATTCATACTCCAGTCAAATCAGTGTCTAAGGTTGGGGATTAAGAGGTTACGCCTCGAAGATACCGTGGTTTGGCGTAATTAAGGCCCGTTGCTTACGCACGGATACCTCCCACCGTATTTTGCCCCTACCTGGCTGATTAACTGTGGTCTGACTCGAGCAATAACTTTCTTTGGTTCATCGAACAATTAGGAGTCGTCTAGGTCCAGGTATCCAAGATAGCTTGTGATTGCTTTTTCTTTTATTGTTTGTTATTTTTCTTTTTCGCTTGTGTGATCGATGAACGTTGACTGTGATTGTGTATGCAAGAGTGGTACCGGGATCCAAATTCTGCAAGACTTGTTAGGATTTCTACACTTGCACAAACACCACTTCCTGACACAATCCCAATCATGGCAAACAACACTTCGCTTCAAGACAAGTTCTACCCCATCCGCACTTCACTTCCATCATGCATTCTTCTCCCTGTGACCAATGGAAATAATTTTGAGTTGAAGCCACAATTCATAAATACACTCCCGCGATTTCATGGCCTAGAGTCCGAGGATGCATATTTCTTCATTCGTGAGTTTGAAGAAGTATGTGTGATGATGAAAAATTTTCAATTAACTAAGGACGCTGTTAGGCTAAGGTTCATACCCTTCGCGCTCAAGGATATAGCTAAGAAATGGCTCTACAATCTTCCCACCAGTTCGATCTCTTCATGGGATGATTTTATAAAAGTCTTTCTTAAGAAGTTCTATCCCATTCACAGGACAGTCCTCATGAGAAAAAATACTATGCAGTTCAAGCAGGAATCAAATGAACTATTCTGGAAATATTTCGAACGATTCAACGACTTACTAGCCCTATGTCCTCATCACGGCATAGAGAAGTGGCGGCAGTGCCAAATTCTCTATGACGGACTTGACTACCAAACAAAGACACTCCTTGAAACCATGTGCCAAGGGAATTTTTAAGGAAAGACGAGAATCAGAGTTGGGACCTCTTTGAAGCCTTAGCCGAAAAAATAATTCAGTGGGAGTCATGCCCAGAAAAACCCACTCCCACCACTTCCAGAACTGGTATGCATTCGATAGAATCCTCCATAGCTGCCGAGGCTAAAATAACATAATTAATGAAGAGGATAGAACTGCTTGAATTTAGGGAACCTACTGCTATGAACTAGGTCAACCCACCACCTGTGGTCAACCCGGGTTGTACCTATTGCCATGATCTTAATCATCTGTTCGAGGAGTGTCCTGTTTACCAGCCTTAAATGTATCAGAAAAATATGAATGTAGCCTACACCAGACCCAACTACAATCCATACTCCAAAACATACAATCCGGGATGGCGAAACCATCCAAATTTTTCCTGGAGTCGTCTGGTCCTGAGCAACCAAGGCAACCATTTTCACATCAATATCCTGCTCAGTCTCATCAACCCAGTTTCCACCAGAATCCACCAAATTTTCACTCATACCAGAGTCCACCACAATTCCAATCATATCAGAATCCACCACATTTCCAAACAAACTTCCAGCCCATATATCAGCAACATCAACCACAAAATCATCCAGACAAAAGAATGTCAGATTGGAAAAAATGATCGAAACCCTGTCCAAAACCCAGGCTTCAATGATGACCAATCACCACCAGGATATGAACAAGTTACAGGTCCAGATAGGTCAATTGGCTAATTCTTTAAATGAAAGACAAAAAGGAATGCTACCAAGCCAGCCATTGCCCAATCCAAAAAATCACTTCCCTCCGCATGAAGTTGAAGACATGGACCCCAGTCAATGCAACACTGTTCATATTCTGAGATCCGGGAAGCGGGTAGATAATAAGGTTTCAAATCAACCCACCAAATCAGTGTCAAAATCAACACCTCCTGTTCCAGTGCAACCAACTCAAGACAATCCATCTTCAAGTTTACAACCATCAACTTCCAAATCCAAAGAAAAAGAAAAGACTGATGAGCAACCATACAAGCCTATTGTACCATTTCCAAATAGGCTAGCAAATCAAAAGTTGAATGCTCATATGGAGAAGATCAGAGAAATGTTCAATCAGGTCCAAATCAATGTACCTCTTCTTGATGCCATACAACAAGTTCCATCATATGCCAAATTTTTATAGGAAATGTGCACCAAGAAGAGGAAAGCAAATGTCCCTAAGAAAGTCTTCCTAGCTTCAAACATTAGCGAGTTGCTCACTGGGCCAATTCCTGTGAAATATAAGGACCCAGGGAGTCCAACCATCTCTTGTATCATAGGACAGACCACTATCAATAGGGCCTTACTTGATTTGGGAGCCAGCATCAATCTTCTTCCCTTTCTGTGTATCAGCAACTTGGGTTAGGCGACCTCGTCCGACCAAAGTTACTATACAACTGGCTGATCGCTCTGTAAAGATTCCCAAGGGGGAGATTACAGATATTTTAATATGGGTCAGGGAATTCATTTACCCGTAGACTTCATTGTTCTAGAGACACAACTCGTACATAATCACAGAGCACAGACACCTGTCATTCTGGGACGCCCTTTCCTAGCCACCGCAAATGCTATCATTAACTGTAGGAATGGCTTGATGCGTCTAACCTTTGGAGATATGACAAAAGAGGTGAATGTTTTTCACCTGGAAAAATAACCTCGAGATTTGGATAATGAGTCTTTTGAAGTGAACTTAATCGAGGGTTTAACAAGTGAACATGACGTGGAGGTTGAATATGAGTCCGATGAAGAATTTGAGTTGGAGTCTGATGACTTCAACCTTGATCAGATTGTTGAGTCCATTGTGGAATGGGCCACTAATACCACCCCTATTCTTCTCTTGCACCAAGAAAAACCATTGATAGATCCTGTTCCTTCTTTTGAGCTTAAGATTCTTCCAACCATCTCAAGTACCAGTACTTGGATGAGAAAGAAGCTTTTCCCATGATCATTGCATCCCATCTCACGAAGCAACAAGAAGAGGATCTTCTTACTGTGTTAAGAGAGAATCGAGAAGCCATTGGTTGGACCATGGCTGACATAAAGTGGATTAGTCCTTCCATAGTACAACACCGGATTCATTTGACGGAGGATGCTAAACCAAAACGAGACCCACAGCATAGACTGAACCCAATCATGCAGGAGGCTGTTAGAGTTGAGATTTTGAAGCTGTTAGACAATGGGATTATCTATCCCATATCCGATAGCCAATGGGTAAGTTCAGTCCACGCTGTGCCAAAGAAAGCAGGATTTACCGTGGTAGAAAACGAGAAGAAAGAATTGGTACAAACACGACTTCCAACGAAGATTCGAGTTTGTATCGATTACCGAAAGTTGAAGACTGCCACACGTAAAGACCATTTTCCCCTTCCGTTCATTGACCAAATGCTCGAGAGATTAGCAGGACATGAGTACTACTGTTTCCTGGATGGATATTTAGGATATAATCAAATCCCTATCGCTCTCGAGGATCAAGACAAAACCACCTTCACCTGTCCCTTTGGAACATTTGCATACCGAAGAATGTCCTTCGGCCTATGTAATGCTCCCACAACGTTTCAACGTTGCATGCTTAGCCTTTTTTCAGACATGGTGGAGAAATTCTTGGAAATTTTCATGGATGATTTTTCAATTTATGGCGATTCCTTTGAACAATGATTGTACCATCTTAAGCTGGTTCTACAACGCTGCATGGAGAAAAACTTGATACTTAACTGGGAGAAGTGTCACTTTATGGTCAAGCAAGAAATCGTTCTTGGGCACGAAGTTTCACATAAAGGAATTGAGGTTGACAAGTCTAAAGTGGAAGTTATAACAAAGCTCCCTGAGCCAACATGCTTAAAAGACATTAGATCATTTTAGGGCACGCTGGCTTCTATAGACGATTCATTCAAGGGTTTAGCAAAATTGCTAGACCTTTGATAAATCTCTTAGGAAAAGATGTACCCTTTAGATTCGATGAAGAATGTTTACAAGCCTGGGAGGAGCTTAAGTGTAGACTTGTCTCATCACCTATCATTTCTGCGCTTCATTGGAGCAAGCCATTCGAGATTATGTGTGATGTCTCGGATTTTGCTATCGGCGCTGTTCTAGGGCAGCGTATTGATACTAGGCAACATGTAATCTACTATGCTAGTAGGACGCTGAATGAAGCCCAAATCAATTATACAACTACTGAAAAGGAATTTTAGCTGTTGTATTTGCGTTGGAAAAATTTCGCCAATACCTGCTAGGGTCCATGACAACTATTTTCACCGATCACTCCGCCCTAAAATACTTAATACAAAAGAAGGATGCAAATGCAAGACTTATTCGATGGATACTTCTTTTGCAAGAGTTTGATCTGGAAATCAAGGATAAAAAGGGCGTTGAGAATGTGGTAGCTGATCACTTGTCAAGAATCCCCAATGCACCAAAGGAGAAAATACCAATAAATGACGATTTCCCTGACGAACACATTTTTGTAATGTGTAGAGAGCCCTGGTATGCTGGCATAGCGAATTATCTTGCAACCGGGCGAACACCTTCTAATTGGTCAGGCCAGGACAAACACCGTTTCATGAGTCAAATGCAGTTTTTCTTTTAGGATGAACCGTATTTATTCAAATATTGTCCTGACTAGATAATACGAAGGTGTCTTCCTGAGGATGAACATCAGAGTGTCCTGACATTCTGTCACAAACTAGCTTGCGGTGGACATTTTGGTCCAAGAAAAACTGCTGAGAAAGTACTTCAGAGTGGATTTTACTGGCCCACTCTCTTTAAGGATGCATATACTTTCTGCAAGCTATGTGACAGATGTCAAATGACGGGTCGAATTACGCGAAAAGACATGATGCCCCTTACACCCATCTTGGAGGTCGAAATTTTGATCTGTGGGGCATCGACTTTATGGGACCCTTTCCTCTGTCCTATGGCAACCGATACATTTTGGTAGCTGTAGATTATGTTTTCAAATGGGCTGAAGCAGTTCCAACAAGGACAAATGACAACCAAGTTGTCATCAAATTTTTACGAAAAAATATCATCTCACGCTTCGGAGCCCCCCGTGCGATAATCAGTGACAATGGGAGTCATTTCTGCAATCGGACTTTTGAAGCCCTGATGCGCAAATACTCTATTTCTCACAAACTATCCACGGCATACCATCCTCAGACTAACGGGCAAGTGGAAGTCACCAATAGACAAATAAAACTCATATTGGAGAAAACCGTTGGACAGAATCGTAAGGATTGGTCCATCAAACTCACTGATGCCTTATGGGCATACAGGACCGCTTACAAGACTATCCTCGGTATGTTTTCATATCGAGTTGTATTTGAAAAACCTTGCCACTTGCCTGTGGAGTTAGAACACTGGGCTATGTGGGCATTAAAGCAGCTGAACTTGGATTTGGATAAAGTCGGTGCCTTGAGAAAATTGCAAATATCCGAGCTAGAAGAGCTGAGAAATGAGGCATATGACAACGCTCGGATAGCAAAACACAGAACCAAGCTCTTTCACGATAAATCCATTCATCGGAAAATTTTTGTCTCAGGACAAAAGGTTCTGTTATACAACTCAAGACTCCACCTCTTCCCTGATAAATTGAAAACCAGGTGGTCAGGACCATACATTGTGCAAAAGGTCTTCTCACACGGTGCCATTGAAATCTTGATCCAAAAAATGGCAATACATTCACTGTGAACGGTCAACGCTTGAAGCCGTTTTTTTACCACTGAGTTTGTGTCACAAGATGTTCTTGAACTAGGTCTTTGTGACCCAGTCTATATGTGACCATTTCATTTGTACATTTTTCCTATTTTCCCTGCATATCATTTTGGGACCCCTTTTGTAAATAATAAAAATACAATCAAAAAAAAATTATAAAAGAAAAAAGAAATAAAAAAGTAATTACTTCAAATAAGTGGACTTTGGTGCTAAATGGCACCAAGAATTCCCTCTCTTCATGAATTCCTTTTAAATCACCCTAGGGTTGTAAATACCTAACTCAACCTAGGGTCATTTTGGGAATTTAACTCTTTCAGCCTCCTATAAATATCATCTAACCCCAAGTCTCTCCCCTCACCCTAGATCTAAACTCAGATCTGAAACACCCATCTCAAGCGTCGCCCCTCCAATTTTTCTCCTCCACAGAATCCTCCTTTTCGCCGCATTTCCTCGGCAAAAGCTGAGATTCCGCGGCCGTCTGTGCTCTTCTGGTGCGCCGCCAAGGTCTGTTGCAGTCGCTTTCCCTGCTCGTGGCCGATCCAGTGCCCGATCGTCTGAATTCTCTGCCCAGTGCCCTCTGCAATTTGAATTTTATTTTCCCCCACGTATTCCGGGGGTGGTTTGCATTCTAATTCTCCGATCTCTTACGTTGTTTTACATCCTTAGCATGACACCATCCTTATTTGCAGAGAAAGATTACTCCCGAATTTTTAGTGATAACAATGGGTATGGGCATATTTTTATAGATAGAAACCGTGCTTGGGATTGGTATTCTCTTGTGTATGATAATTCTGATCATGAAGCATTTTATTGTCCTGAATTAGTGAAACATTTTACACTTCCATTGATCATGCTTCGGTTAATTTCGACACGTACCAATTCGCGGTTCATATGCCCCTGGGTGACATTTTCATCACACTTCCTCTACTTGAGGAACTCACTCACGTCCCTGTTACCTACAACACAGTGACCCCTTCCTCTCATTGATTACATGTCCATCATGGGGCCCGCTGCACAGAACAAGACCGAGGGCTCAAAGCCAGTACCACTTTCCGTAATGTGCATTGCGTTGGTCGATGGATCCAACGCAATATTCTGGGACTGGACCACACCACTTCTTTCAACAGGCCTGTGCTGCAAATAATTCACGACCTCATGACTAGGCAGCACACGGTCTGCATCAACAAAACCATCTTCCATTCTATCATTGCCAATTCCTCACGCACCCGTGGTGCTAAACATTCACACCCTATTCTGATTACTCGTCTATGTAGGACTTTCCTACCGGACGCTGTATTTGATGCATATGACCGGGTGTTCATAGCACATGAGAGGGCCACTAGTGCCTATAATAGTTGTTTACATGCGGTCTGGACCCCTAGTGTCCAGCCCGAAGATGTGCCAGTGGAGTCCTCTTCTGAGGAAAGTCTAGAGGAAGAAGATGAGCCCGCATTTTGGCACCAGGACCCCCCTGCAGACTCACGTGCATTCATGTCCACCATTTGACGGGGCATGAAGAAAATATTCTGGGGACAAGTTCAGCTGAGAAAACAAGTGAAAGAGCAAACATCTAGATTAGACCGTATTGAGGCCGGTCTTAGGCGTTCACACTCGGCTGGACCCAGCACCACCGCTGGTCCAAAACGACGACGAGAGTGACACTGTTCCTTTACCTATTTCATGCATATTTTATCTTGCATACATTGAGGACAATGCATGAGATAGGTATGGGGGGTAGATATTAACTTAGGATTTTTATTTTCTTTTTAGGATTTTAGGATTTTTTTTCTTTTTATGATTTTTCATTTTCTTTTTAGATTTTTCATTTTCTTTTTAGAAATTTTCTTTTTAGAAAACCATAAAAAAAGAAGAAAATTAAAAAAAAGAAGAGAAAATTGTGATCCATTTTTAAAGAATCAAACTTGATCTTAGGGATTAAGGATACTCTAAACTAAGATTTCTTAATATAAGTCGAAAAGAGGAGTTTTGTTGGATTTTTAGGTTAAGTAAAAAAGGATAAGAAAGATAGCTAGATTTTAATTCTCTCTTTAGCATTATATACATTAAACATATTGAGGGATTAATCAAAGACTTAGTGATTCTATTTACACATATATATAATAATAATAAAAAAATATAGAAAAATATATATAAATAAATAATTAAATAATTACTTAGCCACTAATTAAGCTGGTTAGTTGTGCCTTAAGAAGCATGGCCAGTCACGCCTAAAGGTGGTTAAGTCCTTAGTATTCGTGACCTAGTTTACTCGAGTCCTTGAACCTTAGGGATTTATCTTCATCTGGTGCCCTAAGACCGACTGGTTTGGGAGTCATCGGTAAGAGGCTCGCTACATGGGTAAATTAGAAAGCCTAAGGAAGCTAAGGAGGTGTAAATAAATAAATAAAAAAGAAAAAAAGATTGTATATATTAGTAAATAAATGAACTTTAGTCTAAGAAAAATCTTTCATATTTATAGATGTATATATACTAGGCTTGATGCAAAATCCGGTTTTCGCTCTATTCCTTAAAAACTTAACCTAAGTTGAAGACAAAACTCTAAATAGACACTTTTAAAAAGAATGACAAGTTTAGGGTAACCCGAAACCTATAGATCAAGGAAAATTTTTGAAAAATATGGATCATAAATTTTTCACTAACATTTTTTCTTTTTTGGATTTTGTGGGTGCAATCCGCTGAAAACCCTAAGGAGACAACACTCCTCCTCTAGGGTAACCTAGAGGTTTAACAGCTTATTGCACAAGCTCAGTGCAATCGTGACACCTACGAAAGTGGTTCAATAATTTAGGTAGGATTTTTTTCTTTTTCTTTTAGCTCGGGGACGAGCAAAAGCTAGGTATGGGGGTGTGATTGGAGTTCAGTTTTGCATCATTTTTCACTTCCATATCATGCTTTATGTAAATAAAAATAAGATTTTTATTGCTTTTCTCTCTCCTTTTTCAGGTCCACCATTAATGGAGATGAACGCCCATAATCAAGGAATTTTCAAGGAATTAATGGGATTAATTAAGGAGCCCAAAAGAAGAAGTCCAAAAGAGAAGCCCAGGTCTGGAGTCGTCCACGAATATCCCCAACTTTCTAGAAGATCCAGCGAGGCATATAGGCGCTAATAGAATCGCAACAGAAATTGTTGGCGCAACGGCCAAGATTCTGCCGCGGAAACGTGGCTCTGGCCGCGGATCCACGGCAAGCATCTGGCCGTTGAGCCAGCGTTTAATCCCACGGTCGAGATTTGAGGGCCTCATCCCCTGGAGCCTATAAATAGACCCCTAGGGCCTCTGCGAAAAGGGGAGGAGAGAAGAGGAGAGAATAGGAGAGAAGAGCTTGTATTTTTGAGAGAATTGTAGGGATTTTCTCTAGCTTTCTTTAGTGCTCTTGTAATCTTCTCTCTCCTTCTAGAATTCTGCAAAGAGAGAGAGTGTGAGATCTTGTAATTGAAGTGGTGACAACTTGAATGCAAGGATTGATCCATCTTTCTTCTCATCTTTACTTGTTCTAGTGCTTTACTTTCTTGTGCTTTACTTTCTTCAAGCTTTTATTACCATTGCATCTTTTCGACAATGAATTGTTGTGTGCTTTTCATTTCAATGTCTAGCTAACTCTCTAACATGACTAGCTAACTACTAACTTTACTAACTTCTAACTCTTGGGTGATTGCTAATTCACGTGATTCATTGGATGCTTTATTGTAGTCTTGTAATTTCAAGTCTCTATTATCCCCAATGAAGATGAGTTACTTTAATTCTTGGCAAATGCTTGTTTCATTTCATATAATTCATGTGAGCCTCATTTAGAGCCTTGTCTTTAGAACAAGTGCCTTGATGGAACATGGAGATGGAGCACCTAACTATACTATTTGTAGTACAATTTTCTTACTTCAATGCTAGCACGAGTATGGCTTTGAATGACTAATGAATCTTGTATCTTCTTCCTTAGCATTCCCTTGAGTGATACTCCTTGATTTCACCATTGAAAATCTATCTCGAGAGCCGATGAATCAATGGGGCTACAAGACAAGCCGAGAAGATCACTTATTCTCTACATGGGAAAATATTTTGACCAAACAAGCAAGACAAACCTTTGCCGATGAATCAACATGAGGCATGCTTCACCCTATGAGATTAGTAAGTTAGTAAATTAGAAGAGTTAGCTAGTCATGATTTTTTCTCTCTAAAGTCTTTTCAAAGTTCCTTCTCAAAGTTTTCTTTCCAAGCTACCTAAAATTTTCAAGTTCATTTCACTTTCCTTTCATCCTTTTCCTTTTTAAGCAACAAAATCCACAAAGAATTTTTCCTCTCTTTCCATGTCATTTTGTTTTTCTTGAACATAGAAGAACTTTCATTTTCTTTCTTCAAAACTCAATTTCGAAACCGTGAATGCTTCTATCGCACGCTCTCCCTGAGGATTGACCCGTAATAGCTTATGCTACGACGGTGATTCGAAAGGAGTAAAGAAAAATTGTGAATACATTTTGGAGTTTTTGAACATTACATAAGAGCATCGAAGGTTGATTCTAAACCCTCTCTCTCTGAATATTAGTACACTCCTACCATCCGAACAGGGAGGAAAAAGCTTGGGCCTACCTATCTCGATTGGACCCCATAAAGGGAGCAGTTGAGAGGTTCCAGCCGAGCCGAAGGGCAGAACTTCTGTACGTGATCGTAGTATGTCACGCCGTCTCGTCCTCGCAACATCGAAGAGTACCTATGCACTATGTTTCGGTTCACTGATAAGGAAGATAGAGTTGGGGTGGGGATCTACGATGTGATACTATATATAGTATTCCCCGGGGAGAAAGATGCGCAACTTAAAACGGAAGCATGAACCGTGTTGTAAAAAATTTCGGGGGTTACAGATCTCTGAGACTACCATCGATCCGACAGAGCGGAACAACCAGAAAAAGAAGTTGAGTTAGAAAGCCGTATGATAGGTGGTAACTATCTTGTACGGTTCGGGGGATAATCGGCGTACTTCGATCAGTGGGGGGAATATTTGGCTCTATCGAACATACAGGGAATTGGAGGTAGCATTCCACCGATGTCAAGTCATGGACTGGTTCCTCCAGCCCGTTTTCTATGTGTTGGTGTTCTATATGACCGACATAAGAACTCGACTTGTTAGATATTATGGAGGTTCAGTGAGAACCATGCCAAATCTCCCTACCATTTCCTTCTCTTCCACTTTGGCCAATAGGAGCTTTATAGGAGAATTCCAATCTCAGTAGGAGCTTTCAAAGAAAGAAATAGCTTAGTAGCCACCTCCCCAGCGCTTGGAATGATTTTAGGCGCGGCGTATTCCCTTTGGCTATATAATCGTGCGGTTTCTGGGAATTTAAACCCGATTTCCTCCATAAATTCTCCGTTCCAAATGGCAGAGAAGTTTCCATATTTCTACCTTTTCTTGTTGGAGGGGCGACCGTCTGTTGAACTACCAAAAATGGGCAAATCAATGTGATCATGACATTGTAGGTGCTTGCGATGGGACGGATGCTACTTCCCTCTTCAGTAATGGGTGGCATAGCCCGTAGCAGAAGTCCTCTTTTTTATCCATTTCTTTGTTACCTCAAAGGGGCCGGGTGGGACCGAGAGAAAGAAAGGACAAGGGCGACCATGCATGGCACTTCTCGACCGTGTCTCCGAGGGACAGTTGAAGGAGCGACTCATGAATGCAGCCGGGTCGGACGAGCCGATAACTCGAACGCATTCGGTCAGTTTTTTGAGCAAGAATCACAGCGTTATCTTACCTTCACCATGATACGGGCTCTAAGTTCTTATGGCAGAGCACGAGGAGTTTCCTTCAATATGATGATGGGAATGGAAATCGGAAGCACGACGGGGTCTTCGTGATCCGAGATAATACGTCATATATCAGTCACAGTAACTAAAGCATGAGGCTTTTTGATAGTACCGGTGAACCAGATGGCCGCGGCGAGGGAATCTGGGACGGAGGACTCGTAATATCTCTGTAGATATGGCAAAAGCGAAAGACCCCCCTAACGTCAGGGGCTGACTCCTGAGCTCACTCTGGCCTCGCAGGGCGGGCCAGAGTGGGTGCGAGCTGGGGATGCCATAGCTTATGGCTAGAGCAATGGGAGGAGGCCCCAGCAGAGAGAAAAGTAAGGATAACGAGCGCTCCGCCCGCTTGGCGGGCGACAGGAGCTGCGGGCAAGTGCTTGGTAGGCCGACAGCCCAGTGAACCGGGCGGGGCACTCGATGAAAGGGGGCACACTGAGCAAGTACGAGAAATTGGCCCCGCTCCGCTTTCTCTAAAAAAGAAAAAGCAAGGTGAGCGAAGTGAGGGAGGGAGGTCGAACCAAGGACCTATGGAAGTCGAGGCTCGTCCCTGGTCAATCTTGCGATCAAACAATAGGGGATTTTTCAGTAGCACTTACCTTTTTTTTCAAAGACAATGCCATCTTTTCCCAGTGACACAACGGACACTCTCAACGGATCCTCCACGCGCTGGGCATACCATACCTCTTCCGTGCGTCTTTCTCGTGGCAGGAACAAAACAGCAGGGAAAGACCCGACCGACCCGCCCAGGGCTCGAGGGCGAGCCATACGAGAGTGAGTCGAAAGGCTTCTGTTTTCATTCGTCAGTTTGGTTCGGGCCCCTCTCGATCTTTTTCGTATAAGGAAGGGGAAGGAGTCTAAATCAATGGACATTAATGAACCATCATTGATGGACGTTGCACATGACACAATCAATTCGACTCGACAGTCCGGCGTGGAGAGAAGGCGAGTGTTAGCGAAGTCGGGAGAAGGTGCCAGGGTAGGGCTTTTTCGTAGTAAAGTTGGCGGGTCTTATGAGATCTAATCTATTTAGGCCGTCGGAATCAAACAAAGGTCGAAGGACCATTCGATTCATTAAGGGGGACGGCCGGGACTATTTGTTCGGTCAATCACCAAGGCGGGAGGGTGGGAACCACTATGGACAACACCTCCCGGCCTCGATTCTTTTGCATAGTCTGGCGGCTGGCCGCTACAGAGCAGCGGGGCATAACGGCACCCTCGCCTGGCGCCATTCCCGAATCGGGAAGCAGACGGGCGGGCCGGGCCTGAATTCAGAGCGGATCAGACACCTCTTTGTTTCAGCTGCTCCCACACACGCAGACTGGAAGATCTCAGTTGTCCTGGACTAGACAAGTATGTAGAGATCTTCAAGGGATCGGGGAGGGAGTCTCAATCGATCTTTTCGGGGATTCCAACTCACGCCACGCACAGAGATCTTTCCATTGATAGGGTGGAGGGCTCGGCTCCCCAGACTTGTCAAAGGTTAGGTTACTACTTGCTCTACAGAAGAGGTGTACTTTGTACCCCCCGGAGGTTATATAGATCGGAAACCCAGAGCGAGTTGAACAAAAGGGTTGGTTGTGGCCACATCCCCAACTGCCGGCGCTACTGGGTGTAAGCACCGAAAGCCTTTGGTACTGGAGTAGGGATTACATCGCCTTAAACAAAATCAAGGCGAGACCATCCCCCCTTCCCCTATTTCTGCATTTATTCTCTATTTGGCCGCCTTATGAAAAAATGAGAGGCCTCTTGATTCGAAGTAACTATGAAAGGTCGGTCAATAGCATAGCTCTTTCTTTCCTGGGTCTTCTTTCGAAGGAAAGGCCTTCGTATTCCTAATCTGGTAGGGCCAGACGGCTTTGTTTGCGCCAGCTTGGCGAATCGCAGCCCTGCGCCATCCCTTACCGTTCTCGCGAAGTCTTTGCAATGGCTGGGAAACCAGTCTATGAAGCGAAGCCTATTGGCACGCCGACCATCAAATACGAGATTGGGCCCCTTCTCAAATCTTTGATGGAATTGCCCAGCTCAATAAAGGAAGGTTAACGTACGCGATGCGTTTTGTTTGTACGAATCGCGAACATACCATGCACGAACGGACATAGAGCCAAATAAAAAACTGGCTGATCGGACTGGGCGCAGGTGCCAGATCGGACATGTAACCAGTCTTCTCCGCATCGAGTGGGAAAGACGGCTGCTCTGTGAACAACCCTAGTTACTGGTCCTGCTCCACTCGACAAGCGCTTATGTCATATGGGAACAGAGGGCTAGAAACAATCCTTATGATTTTGATATTCAGTAAGAATAATAAGAATCAAAGTCCAGGTTGGTGGTGATGAGCCTAGTGATAGGAGACTATCTAGCTTGGTTCGGAGAGCACTTGTTGGGTTAAAGATTTATTTTTGCAAAATGTTATGGCCTAAATGCTGAACTATTGACCCTACTTGTTCAGATGGGTGTTCAACCCCAAGTGTTTCCCAGACTGCATGCATACATCCGTAAGTAACTTAGCGCAACATGAAAAATTTCATTGAGAGGAATCAGCAAAGAAAAGAAAAACTGGTCTGGATAAATTTATTTGAGAGATTGTCCTCGAGCTGAGGAGTGTCCACTGAGTTCATTGAGGTGTCTACACGCCTGCGGCCCTCTTTTCTATTCTGTTGAGAGTTCGGATTGCTCCACCTAAGTAGAACGAACAGGAGGAATTGGAAATGAAACAGACGGGGGGGGGGGGGGGGGGGCCAGAACAGAAGCTTCGCTTCCGGTAGCTGCTTACTCTCCGAGGTAGAAGAAGGCTCTTTGGCAGATTATTCGCGATCTGTACCGAGTCTTGCTCAATAAAGAGAGTTGTAGATCGTGCGAAGAGGATTAGAATACGCGCGCGCTACAAACGCTGCCAGCCAGTTCGACGTTAGTGGAAAGAACACCGTATTTGATTGAGTGCTGACCTCCAGGGGTCCCGGTTGCTTTGGCGCACCCTACCCCAACGTGAGATTATGTCTTGGCGCGCCCCCTACGCTTGCTGCTCGCTCGCTGTCTATTAAACGAGCCTTCCTTGATCAATAAGCCACCCGGCCCCGATATTTCTTCTTAACTCCAGTAAAGTGGACTCAAATCAATGAAATGAACAGCCTAACCTCTTTGTTTTGAAGCTTTGCCAGGAAGCTTCTACTTGCATGTTGAAGATTTGCTTCCCTAATTCCAAAAAACACAATACACAATTTCCTACTATAGAAAAAGCTTATCTTTGATAGTGGTCATAGGGAGGTTTCAGAAAGGATCTGATCGTAGATAGAGATTGAAAGTAGTGCGCGGGGGTAGGGACGGACGTAGCCAAGTGGATCAAGGTAGTGGATTGTGAATCCACTACGCGCAGGTTCAATCCCGTCGTTCGCCCATAAAAAATGGACCATTTGTTACGGGGACACAAGACAACCTTTCCCAATGTCAAAAAATTTATCTGCGACGAGTCAATTCATCTCGAGGCTTTCAAATGCATCCAAATAATTGGTATCCGATTGAAAATCTTCACCATAGATTCGCGTCGCCTACTTACTGAAAGCACAAATGGAATGGCTGATTATTCATTGATTGAAGTTTTTTCTTTTGACTCGCGGATTGGAGAAGCCATCACACTTTTGAGTTCATAATGAAATGAACCCTCGAATGAAGAGAAAATATGCCAATCAGTGATCATAGGCGGTCGGGTGAGGCCGAGAGTATCGAATTCCTTACCTGCTGATGAAGAAGCAGTGCACGCATAAAGGGAGAGTGAGGTTGGTCGGGCGGAGACCCATATAGGCTATAATGCTTTAGGAGGCAAGCACGCCCAGTGAGAAAGGCCCTGGGAGTTTCACCTCATTGAAGGATACACATTCCTTCCATGGTAAATAATATCGGAGGGGTGGGTGATCCGATTCGATCATCGGCTGGGCTGTCTATTTCACCAGCACCTTCCTCTTCCTCGCAAGCAAGTCGACGGTCAATCAAAGAAACCAAGGAAAGACTCCCTAAATACCATTTTACACTCAAAAAGAAAGCCTATAAACGTCTAGGGAATACAACGTACGGAGTTCTCACATCAAGAAGTAGATAAGCAGACACTGTGAAAAAGCCGTGTGCACGAGGTGCTGCAAGCGTATGACACCAAAAGTACTCTTTCGGAATCAGGTTAGTCAAAGGTTAGGAGCTCAATCAAACTACCCCACTGGCCTCTTAGCCTGCCCGTTCCTTCCTGGCAGGTGAAACTCATCGGACGAACAGGACTCCTTTCATGCGGGCTCTCTTTCACTGGCTAGGCGACCTATGAAAGTCTTCTCACTTGGAATACAGCTCACAATCATTTTCAAAAAATAGACAGTTCATAAAAAGAAGTAAGAATTCCCTTCAGTGAGTTTAGACAGAAGCAAGCAAATAGTTGATAGTTGTCTGTGCCCGACGGTCAGATTATCGACATCGGTATTGTCAAACGGGGTAGCAAGAAGATACATTGGTTGATAACAAGTATATCATATCCATCGCGCTTTCCAGGGCCCGTCTGGAATAGACCGTAGCAAGCTTCCTATTGGCCAGTCACCTATCATCCCCCTCTGTTCTGAGTAGTTGGACAGAGACTCGCTCTCTCGTCCACACCAGAAGAAAGTAGTCTTCCTCATGTCACCAGGAGTCGTTTAACTAGTCATCGGTCTTTGGCACCAAAGAAAGTCGAGAAGCAAGAAGGTTGGGATGCAAGGTTGTTGTCGCTCAAGCAACTGTGGAAGCAGACTCCATGAAAAAGTCGTGTGCAGCAAAGAAAGTCGGAAGATTTGAAATCAGTGCTTCCAAAGTAGACTCTGCATATGGTGCATCAAAGAAATGGAAGGGATTCCATCGCCTCTTCGATGAACTCTGAGTCTAAACTTATGAATCGAATTCTGAGGTGCAAAGATGGAGTAATCTTCCATTTTATTGTGGAGTGCACCTCTTCATCAAAGCCCACGAAACATGTGCAGCTGTTGTGGTCTCTTCTTCTGAGTCATGGAAGGGTAACCTCATTGTTCTAATCATTTCCTGCCTTGAACATGAAGCACTCGTCAGGAGGTGTGACCAATACAAGGGGTCTGTGGTATTTGCAGAACTTTGGGTCATCTGTCTGTCTGCTTGCTACAGTCTACTTATGCCTGATCTGGATAAGAGAACTAATCCATCTCATAAAAACACACCTAAACCACTTTGTTGAAGTTGAATCAAAGTAGAATGTGAATACGATGTTGTGGAGCAAAGTCTCTCTCAGGATCAAACCATTTCGTTCGAAGATTCAGAGAAGAGTACAAATGGACTGGCATTTGACAATTCTTGGCTCTGTCAAATGTTAAGAAATGGTAGATACCGCTCTGCTTTTTGGCTCTTCGTTCTCGCGACGCTCCCTTTGTGCAAATGCTCATCAATTGTTATATTTCTGATGGTCTGGTGGAGAAGGAAATTCTGTGGATTACCAAATGACCGCTCTTTTGTCTGAAGGCTCCTTCGATTCATTGCACTTTGAAACTCTCCCGACAGTCATGGTCGTGTAAATCTCCTTTGACTTTTACTCTCCGCTCACTTACTCGACGCTTTTGAAATAGTATACAATGTTGCCGTTTGCTGAAAGCCTCCGTTTGCAGCGCCAAATCCAAATAGGTTGAGAATAAGACGACTTTGCAAGTTGTTGAAAGCAGCAAGCCCAGCTCAAACAATTGCGATAGAAGCTGCAACGACTTTGACAAGGCAAGCTGCCCTTTTACCAACAGGGACTGATCCATAAGATACCGGTTTTAGTACCACCAATGGAGGAAAAGGAGACTCCGTAGTAGACTCCTCAGAATCAGACTTCGATGCAGCCGAGTAATACCTCACCCTCACAAGTAGAGCGATATGCTCCGCTCACCACAACTGACGAGAAAGAGCTCGACGCTTCTGGCTGGGAAGGGCACGAACCAGATCGAGGAAGCCTTGGCCTTTTTAACACCAGGCAGTTGACTTTCTTTTTTTGGATTGGTGGCTGCATAGGCTTTTCAACTGCGGGGTATGTATTGGTCTGAACAAGGGGAGCACACCAATAAACTGATCACCACTTAGAACGGTCGTCAACTGAGTCTGATGGAGCACCAGATGGAAATGTCCAAAACTGACGGGCTCGACTCAATGCCTATTGATAATCAATGTTGACGAAGCAACCAATCCCGATGAAAGCAGGCGTCGTGTAGACAGGCTTGAACGAAGGACTGGATAAAAGAAGACTGTCAGGACTGCAGAACCCTATCGATGCCCTACGCAAAGGCCGTAAAATATTTCGTATCAAATGCCGGGCGCACTCCCTACTTCGATGAAGAGGGGAATGATCAGTATATATTATATGTAAGCACGTCAGACTTCGGTGACAAAAAGCTTATCGATGATCCGCGGAGATCGATTCCCGCAGTCCACCTACGTACACTGATATGCCTCGTGGTACCAGACGACTGGATTACTGATTGACTAAATCAAAGGATTCACCGAGCAAAGCAAAGACAGAGCCGTTTAAGAGCACTCCTCAACAAGCGGGCGCATAGCGCGATTGCCACCTGAAGTCTGTTTCGTACAGGGGATCAGTCACCTAGTAGGTTTTATTTCAGTCATTGCTTCCACAAGGGTATCCAAAAGGTAGATTGAGAAGAGGAAAAGGAAGATCCGTTATTGTCCTGAACCATTTACCCCCTCTCATAGAGCGGACTTTCATTACGTAAGACGCTTCTTCGGCTGAATGCTTTGCAGATGAAGAAGCACTGACTGAAAATCCCCCCTTGAGGATTGCTCTCAACTAGCTAACGGGGTTGGCTACCACACTGCATCAAAAGAAGGATGGGTGAGGCCATGTAGTGAGAAAGACGTGATGCATTGAGATTGGTGGGATTCGAAACTTGAAAAAGACACAGAGTTCAATCCACAAGTGGAGTCATTCGGGGTCTCACTTAAAAAGAAGAGCCATTACTTTATAAGAGGGGCGACCCGCCCTTCCGACGAGTCGGTGCTACTCTATTTATTGAATCTTCGAATCCTGATCGTAGACCACCCCACCCTGCCTTGATACCCGTACTGAATCCACACCAATGATTTGGTTATTCGATCTATCGCTTTTTTAGTATGAAAAAGTGTATCTATAGTGATAGGAACCATTT